>LPNX010889947.1:8449-214417 GCA_001517045.1 Pseudotsuga menziesii | reverse complement strand
TGCCTTATAGAAGATCCCATGTGTCCTTGTTCCCTGAACAAAGTTAAGGATCCTTTTGGCTTCTTTCCAATGGATCTCATGAGGCTGATCCATGAATATAGAATCCACACTTACTGTATAACAAATATCAGGTCGATTATGTGTCAAATACAATAAACATCCAATCAATTGTCTATACAGTGTATTGTTTACCATCGGTGGA
Source organism: Pseudotsuga menziesii (assembly GCA_001517045.1). Taxonomy (NCBI): domain Eukaryota; kingdom Viridiplantae; phylum Streptophyta; class Pinopsida; order Pinales; family Pinaceae; genus Pseudotsuga; species Pseudotsuga menziesii. The sequence continues at coordinate 214,215 of LPNX010889947.1, read as the reverse complement.
GAATCATCTCCCTCCAGCTGCACTTCTGAAAGGAAAGGAGTTTTTCTTGCTTTGCAGTCTTGCATTCTGAATTTGATCAGAAAATCCAAGGCATAATTGGACTGGTGCACCTTTATTCCAGCTTTGTTTTGAGCAATCTCAAGCCCCAGAAATTGACTTAAGAGCCCCAAATCTGTCATGGAGATGGCTTGGTTCATAGCTCCTTTTAAGGAAGCAATCTCAGCCTGTGAGCTTCCTGTAATGAGGAGGTCATCAACATATAACACAATGATCATTAATGAACCATTAACAGACTTCAAATAGACATTCGGATCTGATTTGCACTGAACAAAATTCAGAGATAGCAAGAAGCTATCTATCTTGGCATACCAAGCCCTGGGGGCTTGCTTTAGCCCATACAATGAATTTGTCAACCTGCACACAAGAGAAGGGTTAGTAGAAAAACCTTGAGACTGCTGCATATATATCTCCTCAGTGATATCTCCATTCATAAAGGCACATTTTACATCCATGTGATGTACCTCCCATTGCCTTGAGGCTGCAATGGCTAGAGCTAGCCTGATGGAATCCATCTTTGCCACTGGGGCAAAGGTCTCATTGTAATCGATGCCATGAACCTATGAGTAGAATTTAGCTACCAATATATCCTTGTACTTCAGTGGTGAACCATCAGTATCAAATTTGGTCTTATAGACCCACTTACACTGTACTAGTTTTCTCCCTGGAGGAAGATCCACTAGCTCCCATGTGTTGCTCTTCTGGAGTGAGCTGAACTCCTCCTTCATGGAATCTTGCCATATTGGATATCCTTCTGCTTATTCATATGTTTTAGGATCAGACTCCACCATCAAATAGCATTTTTCAGCAAACATAGGATCCTTCATGCATAGACCACTCTCAAATTGAGATCTAGTCCTTCTTGGGTCATTGGGATCTCCAGCTAGCTCACCTACTGCATGTAGTGTCTTGGCTACCCATTTTGGCCTTGTGGGGCTGTTAGGGTATGCAATAAACTCATCTCCATCAGACAAATAAGAATCAGCATGTTCAACAAACTCTTTACTTACTTCTTGAGGTTCAGGTGGTGAAGAGGCTTCACCAACTTCCACTTCTGCAAGGGGTTCTTCTTCAAACTGAACACACCTTTCAATGAAGGCTTTGTTTGTGCTCAAATTTATCAACTTGTACCCTTTTGAATCTTCAGAGTATCCAACAAAAATACACTCTTGGATTTGAGGCTGCAAAGCCTTCCTCTTCTCTGTCGGGATTCTAGCCCATGCCTTTGAGCCAAAAATCCTGAAATGGGTCACATCTGGCTTGTGCCCACTCCATGATTCGAAGGGAGTCATTCCATAAAGCTTTTTTTGAGGCACCCTATTCTATATATAGGCTGCACAGTTCATAGCTTCGGCCCAGTACTTTGGTGGCAAAGTTTTGGCCTCCATCATGCATGTTGCCATCTCCTTCAGTGATATGTTCTTCCTCTTAGCAACACCATTTTGCTGTGGTGTGTAGGGGATAGAATGCTGCATCTGAATACCTCCATCTGCACAATAGTTAATAAACTCAGACTTGACATACTCACCACCATTGTCATATCTTAGGACCTTGAGTTTCCTTCCACACTAGTTTTCAACCAAAGCCTTAAAGACTTTGAATAAGCCAAAAACTTCAGACTTGTGTTTCATGAAGTGAACCCAACAATACCTGGAAAAATCATCAATAAAGGTCAATGCATATTTGGCCTAACTCATGGACATATGAGGGAATGGGCCAGCAACATCACTGTGAATCACCTCGAGGGGTGCAGAGGTTCTCTCATGACTAGCTTTCTCAAACTTATGCTCTGGGTGTTTTCCTAGGATACAGCCTTGGCAGACTCCTTTGGAAATTTTTATCTTGGGCAACCCTATGACCATTTCTTTCTCACTAAGATCAAACATATACTTGTAATTTATATGGCCAAATCTTTCATGCCATAGCTTGCTGGCTTCATTAGCATGAATGAGAAGAGCAGATGGGTTTGAGTAAGGTAGGAAGTGTGAAAACATGTATACCTTTTGAGCATGATTCGCAACTCCTTTTGCAATGAATCTACCAGTTGAAATCTCTGTGATCTCAACTTCATCGGGGGAGAATATGACCTTCTTAGGAGACCCAGTGTGGGTCATCTGGTACACTGACAGGAGGTTGGAGGTGAGACCAGGGACATATAGCACATTGCTGAACTTACCATGATCAAGATCTATCCTTCCTTTGCCTTTACTTTCAGTGAGAGAGTCATCTCCCAGTACAATAGATGGTCCTTTCGACATATCCAGTGAGGAGAAGGGATCCTTAGTCGAAACCATGTGTCTTGAAGCTCCAGAATCAATGATAAAACTAGGTGAGCTTGATGTGCCAGCAACCAATGCATGAACTATCTCTCTGTCATCTGAACTTGATCCTCCTTCTCTCTTCTCTGAGCTTTCTGGAAGGGAGATGCCATTCTTCTCCAGGATATTGGTCAGCATATCAATCTACTTTTTCATACAAGAGCTTTCAGTGTGATTTCCCTTCAAACAGTATGAGCACTTGTTCATTTCACCTTTGTTTTTCTTCTTCTGGGTATTTTTCTTGGGACCTTGTTGATCCTCTGGAGACTGCTTCTTGTCTCTCCTTTGCTCAGGTGGATTTTTAGCTTTCTTTTTTCTTTTTGAATCCACCCTTGAATCTCCAGCAATCAAAGCTTGATCTTTGGATGGTTTGATGGGGCCCATCATCACCAGCTTGTCTTGTTCTTGTGTGAGAGATTCCATGAAATCTGCAAGGCTAGGCATCTTCCAGGTTCGAGCTGTGAGTCTTGTGGCATAGAATGTCGAAACAAAGACTAAGTAGTCAGGTCCTAGCTTCAAAAGGATGGCCAAAATGAGCTGATCATCTTTCTTTTCGATACCACACTGCTTCAGCTGTAAAACTAGTGCTTTGAACTTGGAGAAATATAGTTGCAGGGATTCAAAGCTACTAGGACTCAGAGAAATCGGCTCATTTTCGATCTGATGTCCACTCATCTCATCTTTCTTTCCAAAAAGATCAGAAAGATTCTCCCATACTTGATCCGGTGAAGTTAATCCATCAAGATGGAAAATGAGGTCTCGGGAAATACTGAGACATAGTAGGCCATAGGCCTCATCTCTCCGATTGTGCCATTTGATCTTCTCTGCAGCAGCATTGGGCTCTGCTTCTATATCCATAGTCACCCTGTAGAGGCCTTTCTCTCTCAACAAGATCTCCATCTCTGCTTTCCATTCAAAATAGTTGAAGGGAGTCAAGATAGTTTTCTGTGAATCCATAGCTTTAGAAAATCTGTCCCGGCTGTCAGTAGAAGGCTCCCAGTCTTGATGTCAAACCTGCAAAACAGTTTTTGAAGGAGAGTAACAACCTACAATGGCTCTGATACCATGTAGAAATTCAGGCCAGCAGTAGATTAATTTTACCCACAACAATTATCAATTGATCATGCAAAATTGCTAACAATGGAGACTGAATATGGAGTTGTAACACAAAATTATATTAACTGAGTGTACAATAGCCAAACCTATAATAACATAGGTTTCTGAATATATATAATGCATCAATAGGTCGAATGCATAAGGAGGCATCCAAAACTAGCATAAAGCAGGCTTACTCAAAATAGGCAAATCCCCCATAGGTGTAAAAAGCTGATCCCAAATCTGTCATGGATCTCACGAATTGGAAAGGGCGCATGGGAAAGCTAAAGAGTATTGGAATGACATCTCATACATGCTTTTTCATGGAGAAAAGAGTGGAGGATGAAGAGGACAAAAAACTAGTTCACCTCACCTAGTCTTGCTTTCCTATGTGCCTTAAAACACTGAAAAAGCAGGCAATAAAGCAGAAAAAGTAGAAGGGCACCTAGGAGGCCAGGAATAAATCAAATTTGATTCCTAAGGATTTCCCAAGTGCTACATGAGTCAAATATGGCAAGTTTGACCTCTATGGATAGGCAATTAACAACTTGCACAAGGTGGGACACATGAACTAGGCAAATAAGACAAAAATAAATGAATTAATGTCTAAGTGGGTAAAATATGGGTTTATTATTCTAACAAAAAGGACACTATAGGATCGAAGTTTTCCTAAACACTATAGATGGGCATGACATGAGATGCATTTACCCTTTGACCAGCATGCCATTTTAATTTTCTATGTGTTGATTTGCATATGCGACTATCTCCACTGAAACTCACGTACATATGTGACTATGTATGTTGACAACCCGCGTACTATATGTGACTATTCTCAGTGCAACCCGCGTACAGATCTGTACGCAGGTTTCCCTTAAAGCAACTCACATGTCATATGCGGGTTGCCTATATCAATAGTCGTGTACACATCCATTCGACATTAAAAAATATAAAACATGATTAATGTAGATTATTTGAGCCTTAATCATTAACCATCTCAATTGTCTCAACCTCCTCAACCTTCGAAACTTCTCTATTTCCCAAAGTATAAATAGAGGCCTTGGGGAGGGCATTAATATAATGAATCTTGGAGAGAAAAGTTATGCTGGTGGTATATCTTCAGAAGTCTTTGGAGCAACATAACTCATAGGCATTTGGTTGCAGAGGAGTCCTTGTCTCAGGCATTAGGTTGTACACTTATCTCATTCACTGATTGTTAATAAAGAGAATCCTTCTTCCAACTTTGTGTTGAGTCTCTTTCATGTATCATGGTTGATGAATATATTTGATTAAGAACTATATATGTTTTTTATCTAACCTATCATATATACATGTATAATATTGTACTTGTAGTATTTTCTCTTTGCAAGTGAAGGAGGTGCATCCTTGAAAGATTTGGAGAGAAGCAGAGCAGGAGAAGACAAAGCTTGGATCAACCGTCAATAATTGGGTGAGTCCAACATCTCTTCCTGTTTCCTTTCTGTACTTTAGGCTGATTGTTTGCAAGTTTTAGAAGTAAGTTGGTAACCCCAGACCCTAGGTTATAAGGGTGTTTATTCCTGAACAACAAGTGGATCAGACCCTACTTGACTAGTGCTAAGGGTGAATATTAGGCTCAACAAGGGTTGGGTGATGAATTTATTCGTATCCATACCAAAAAACTGACTTTCCAAGGTTATCAAAGACTATGTTTCTTCATTAAACAGGTTGTAATCAATGGGAAAAGAGTGATTTAGCAATTAACTTTAAAGTTTTGAGCAGGTTTGGAGGAAAGCTTCTTTTTGTTCGAGTGAGGATTCTCAAAAAAACTAGAGAAGTTTTTCTTCTTGGTATTCTTTACACATTTGGAGAAAATCAGTAGGTATTATCAGAGTGTTTTGGATGACAAGAGAGTTTATTGGACACAAAATGTTAGACCTGGATGTGCCCATTATTACCCCATCGGAACGAGAGTAGTTACCAATTGATGAATTCTGGGTAATTAGGGGTTTGTTCAACAGAAAAATAAAATAAATATGAACTGAATACTCCATGAGTATCAATTCCCTAGTCTTTTAGTATTTTCGATTTCTTTTTGGTAGTTTCTAGATTATCATTTAGTAGGATAGTATCGAAGATTTGGCATAATCTGTATCCTCTAGGGATTATTCAACATTATGGTACTCAATAATTTGAACTTCTAAATCCTCCATTTCATCCATGAAATACTAGTCTAGCAGAGAAGTGAACCTACCAGGTCAGTTGATAGATTGGTTGGAAGGTTGTCCATGGTGGTGCCTTCCAAACAGTTCGAATGCTCGTTTTCCAATGCTCGAGAAACAAAATGGTTTGAATCCATGTGTTTTCCTTTATATTATTTTATTCCTCATATCGACCATGCATATTTTCCAATCAAATGGAACTTCATCTGTAGATATGGCACCTTTTAATCTAAGTCCTTTAATCTTGATCACATGTTACTCATGTTGTCTTGTTCCCACTATATCACCTGTAAATCCACTCCTTTTATCTAAAAAACTCCCAAAATATGAACCTTCCATTTGTGGCTTCCACACCCTCACCAAAATCCTTCTTCCTTTCTCTTTGAAATGGCAGAATCCCTGTCAACTGTTAATCTGGACCATACCTTATCCGGGCCATCGAAAGGGGGGACCATTTTAATATTCTGCTGAATTCCAAACTATATTCTTCTATGCATCTCTAATATGTGGAATGGATCTCAGCCATTGATCAAAATCCACCTTACATCTTTGTCGTTCAAACTGGAAGGCCCTACCAAATTTCAAAAATTTTAAAAGTGATTCCCTCAGTGCATGTTCAATAAGCAAAATCATTCTCCCCCATAGATCTATTTATGACTTAATTTCCACAGTTGAAACATGTCCTCTATTTAAACCATTCCACATATTTGAAATGTGATCTTCCACGAGCACTTTACACTAGTGGAATTCATCTTTGCTGTTGATCTAAACCATCTTCGATCTTGGCCCTTGAAACTTGTGGGTGTTTAAGCGATTCTGCAAACCCAAAAAGTAATTTTCATCATGCACTTTAGATTTGTGAAATAGATTTCTTCTATCCATCTGATATGTACATTGATTTACACCATCATAATACAATCCTTTTTACACCATTTCACTGATCTAAACATTTTATTTCTCCCCGTTCCCGTTTTCACCAAAATTACTGAACCTGTTCACTTAGTCTTTTCATTTCCCGTCAACATACAACCAGGAATAGATTCACTTATTCTCATACATTCTCAAAGATGGAAAACCATAGCTTCTTCAATTATTATACAATCTCATCTTAGAAAGGACCCTTGAGGTACCTGCAAAAGCTCATTAATACCCTCTCAGGTCATATGGTATAAAAATTTGACAGACCTTATTTATCCTTTCAGAGGTCTAATCCCCTCCAACTATTTAGCAAAAAAATAGTGCTAACAAGTGGCTCTATATAGGAATGCTATCCTCCCTGTGATGTAGAAAAGAACCCATAGACCAGATGCCGAATCCATTGGTCGGCTCCCCATATTTCAAAATTCAATAATTTTTATTATTGTTGTTTCTGTAAACGAAAAACAAAGAAAAGGGAACATGGCTACCCTTATAGATATCATGGCCTTCTCTTCGGGCTTCAAATCCTATGGGATCACCATTTGCAATATTTGAAAATAAATAAATAGTTACAACTATGATAAAGAAGCCTACCTCTTCCCTTCGGGTCAAATTATTCTTGAGAAACCTTCTATTTACTGGACCTCCTTCCAGCAGAGATCCATCCTGATGATGTTGAATGAAATCATTCTCTCGTCTATGTGCTGCAATGATATAAGGACCTATCCACATATGATTAAAATTTCCATGTTTCCCCTTTTCTTCATGAAGTGCATCCCATTTAAGAACCAAATCATCAATCAAGAATTTTTCCTCTTTGACCTTCCTATCAAAAGTATTCTTCATTTTTCTTGGTGTATCTATACTTTACCATAGGATTTGTCTCTTAACTCATTCAATTATATGATTTGATTGATTCTTCTCTGCACATGATTTGGTTCATTCTATTGCTCCTGTAACAACCTCATGACAGACACTCCCAAGGATGCTAGAAAAACTACTTCAACTCCATATATCAACTGGAATGGTGACATTCCAACTGCCCTTTTTGTACTAATTATCTCATCCCACAAATCATATTTCAACTTTGTATGCTAGGCTCTCTTGTTATCTTCCAATAGCTTCTTAATAATCCTTACCACGATTTTATTTGAATATTTCACTATCCCATTCCCCTAGGGGGAGTAGGTAGTAGAATGGTTGAGGATGATATGATATTTATGGAAAAAATTAATCATGTTCTTAGAATTGAAAGCTGCTACATTTTCTGTCGCTATTCTCATGGGGCACCCAAACCTAGCCAAAAAAAAATCTTCCAGAAAACCCATAATTATTGCATCAGTATCCCTCCTAGTAGGCATTGCTTCAATCCACTTTGTAAAATAGTATGTGGCTGTCAAGATCCATCTATGTTGTCCAGAAGATTTTGGTTTTATTTCCCCAATGAAGTCTAGTCCCCACTGCTGAAAAGGTGCTTCTATACATATTGGCTTAAGAGGAAGTGGAACAAGTTTCCTTTTACCATCGAAAATCTAGCATTGGTGGCATTTAGTGATCTCTTTATAAACATTAAAAGATAATGAGGGCCAGTAGAAACTAGTTCCCAAAATTTTGTTTGTTGTTACTTTCCAAGAATGGTGCCCCTCACAATCTCCATTATGAAACTCCTCTATAGTATGCTTGGCTTCATTCTCCAAAAGACAATTTAATAAAACACCACCTGGATCTTTCCAATATAGATATTCATTTCGGAATACCAAACTTGGTAGATTTTATCTTTACTGACCTTGCCCTTGTTTTTCTCAACCCTGCAAGACCTTGTAAATTTCAAAGCACATATACAATGTCAAAATACCATGGGGATATGGATAAATCAGGCATTACCTAAACCTCTCTGTCCAACTAGTTCAAATGAATGGTCAAGAAATTTAGTTGGAATCATAGTTGGAATTTGTCATCATCTTTGCCAATCCTTGACCCTTAACCGGTTTGGTGGGTTTCATCTCAATGTCATACTCTAACAACACAACCATCCATTTTTCTCTTTTACCCTTCAGAATAGGCTGCGTGAGGACTCCCTTCACCACACTGCTAGGAACATAAGCAATGATGTGTGAATGAAGAACATAGAATTTGAAATATTTTAGTGATTTGACTAGAACATACGCTTGTTTCTCCATTATGTCATATTTCAACTCCCCATCCCTTAATACTTTTCTTAAAAAGGATATAGGTTGCTCAACGTTTTGATCATTTTTCTATAACACCACTCTAGCAACAGTGTGATCAGAAGCATAAGAAAAGATTAAAAAATATTTGCTAAAATATGGACTTACTAGAACAAGGGATTTTGTGATAGCCTATTTTATATCCCTGAAATCTCTCCTTTCATCCACTGTCCATTTAATATCATGGAATTTTTTCAACATGTTGGTGATATTCATTAATATTTCAGCAAAACTATGGATCAACCTTCTTAGAAAATTTACCTACCCAAATGAAGGATTGCACTTCATTTTTACGCCTTGTCTATTCAACCTTCTGGATTGATTTGATCCTCTCTGGATCGATCTCTATTCCATCCTTTGAAATGATGTATCCCCACAATTTCCCTTCCTCTAGCCCAAAGTTTGATTTCCTTGGGCTTAATGATATTCCATACTTCTTACATTTAAGGAAAACTTTCTCTAAATGCATGATATGTTCCCTATTAGATCTAGAGTACACAGTAATATGATCATCCATATACATAACTACAAATTTATCTTTTTATTCATCAAAGGAAATATCCATGGCACACAGGAAAGAGGCCCTTGCATTCATTATACCAAAGGGCATCTTCGCATACATAAAATTACCCCATGGTGTATTGAAGGAAATATTCTCTTGATCTTCAGGAAATACCTTTATTTGATTGTATCCTGAAAAATCATCCATGGTGGAAATCCTCTTAGACCCCACAATTGTCTACAAAATGTGTTCCATATTGGGTAGAGGATAGTTGTCTTTCTAGGAGACTTTCTTAAGATTTCTGAAATCTATACAAAGTTGGATTTCACTGTTCTTATTTCTAACTGGTACCACATTCACAACCCACTTGGAACACCTCAGAGTTACAATGATCTTGGAATTGAACAATTTTTTGATTTCTTTCTCAATGACAAGTAGCAACTTTGGATGAACTCTTCTCAATTTTTGTCTAAAAGGTTTCTCACCAGGTTTTATAGGGATAGTATGTTGTATGATGGAGGTATCATACTCCTTAATATCATCATATCTCCATGCAAAGACGTCCATGTACTTTTTCATCAAATTAATATAACCTTATTTTTGTTTGGAAAGAGAGCTCTTAGACAGTTTTATGATCTTTGGGTGCTCTTCGGTCCATATGTTTTCATCTTTGACAACATCATTGACAAGCTTCATCTTCAAATTCTTAGTGGCACCATTTTGGTCAAACAACTTCTCTAGAGGGATCATGCCTCTGGGAATATGATTACCTTTCAACTGCACTATATCCTTCCCTCCTAGGGAATTCTTGTATTTCATGTTTTCAGAAATCCCTTCTTCACTATGTTCGGCATCATGAAAACCCTCAATATTGTTGTTTTCATTATCTACCTGAGTATTTACAAACTCACCAGATAGATCCAAAAATATCTTAATTTGTGTATCATCTTCAAATACCTGCAAGTATTTGGAACTATCTAGTATGGAAGGTTTGTTTTTAATGTCAACCTTATACTTCCTTTGGCTAGCAGTGGGGGTTTTGTATTTTCCAGCAGCAACAACTAAGGATTCATCCACTATGTTGTCATAACTGGGGACTACTCTGATTGTATGCTCGGTAAAATAATTACCAAACATATCCCACACTTCATTTCTATAGGTCCTCATTCTGGGATGCCTAGCTTGATAGATGTCATTTACCTGATTTATTACTATCTCTGAGTCTCCTATGACTTGTATCCTTTTGGATCCCATATCTTTCAAATCATGCATCCCTAACAATAATTATTCATACTCTGCCACATTGTTGGTACATTCAAAGGTTAACTTATAAAATAGACTTTCAAAATCCCTAATGGGAGAAATAATATACACACCTATACCAACACCAACCTTAGCCACTAATCCATCCAAATACATGGTTCAGAGACCTTCTTATTTTTGTTTCTTCTCTAAAGATTCTTGTTTCTTTGAATATTCTTCTTCCTCCTTCCCTTCAATAGGTGCATAAAGTTCAAGATCACAGGGAGAAACATTGTTAACGAAAATTGAATATCCCAAGTTAGTATCAACAACATATATAGCATGATCATTTGGTTTGTCTTGGCTGCTAACTACGTGTGGGAATATTTTCTCACTGTACAACCTTTCACTCCCTCCAACCATAGGAATGGTATCATAGCACATGTCCATTTGCACACTTCCTTTTAACTTAGAGGTCCAGGACCTTAACAGTAACACACCAAATTTAGGAGGAATGGCTGCCACTACAACATCCAATACCACATTTTTAGAGGGAATTTATGTCAAAGTTACTAACATATATTAAATCAGTCCAAGACATTGTATCTTCATGCAATCAAAAGAGTACAGATATATATAGGGTCTACTAACTTCTAACCCCAAGCTTTATACTACTCCTTTTGGTATTAGATTATGGGAGGCACCAGAATCCAACATGGCATTATGTACATCCATATCATGGACATTTAGACTAGGGTAGAATAGGGGAACTTCGTCCTCATCTCCATTTTCCATTTTAGACCCAAAAAAAATAGTAGGAGAATTATCATTCACTTCTAAGATATCAGGTTGAAACTCTCCTTGATTCCTAATGAACCCGATATCTTGTCTTTGTATTCTCCGCTTCTTAGAAACTCATTGAAAGGGATGGAGATTTTTACCTTTGATAACTTTGTTTACAGGTTGAAAGTTGAAATGGTTCTTTCCACATCTATTAGTGTTGGTTGTTTGACCTCTTTTATCTTTTCTACTTTATCTACAGGATCTTTATGTACAATTTGTTCATTTTGTTTCTATTTTTTATTATCAGTGTTTTGTTGACTGCTAGAAGGATGATTTGTATTTAGCCTTCCCTTATTGATAGTAACCTCTCTATTTCTCAATTGAATCTTCCTTTGGACATCATCCATAACATGTAGGTACACCCTTTGGTACTGTTCTCATTCTATCTCAAAATCCTTATTAGCATCCTCCTGAGAACACATGTTATGTTCTTTTTCTGTGAGGTATATATCAAAATCCAAATCATCGAAATGATGGATTTGATATTCAATAGTATCCTCCTTGCCTTCCCTATCAACATAGTTTTGAGGGAAAGGTGGTTGTATCAACTGATCATTTGGATTTCTAGGATTCCTTACATCCGTCTGTCTAATTTGTGTGGGTTGAGGAGGGTTGGGTCTACTAAAATTAGGATTTCTGATTTGAGGCTCAGCTTGTTCCTTGGTCAGTGGCTTGTTATATAAAATCAATTTATCCATCATTTTCTACATTTCCTTCAATATCATCTCAAATTTTATATCACTGGGAGAGGCAGCAATAGAAGTAGAAGGTACAAGTTCTTCCCTGATTTTTATTTTATCAGTTTATATTATATTTTTAATCTTTGCATATGCCATCCTATTGGATTCTAAATCTAGTGCATCTTTAAACATATCAGTAAGACTAGTTGAATTTCTCTCTCTTAATAATAAAGAAAAACCACTTTCAAAAGCATCAACATAGTGGATTTTTGTAGCGCCCATTGGAGGTTTGATATCAGCAGGGATGGAGTTATATACTCTCATGAAATGGCATAAGAATTCATGGGAAGACTCAAAACCCCCTTTCTTGATATTGTTATATTGAGACAGTACTTGTAATGGAATATTCTTATCATCCCACCTCTCTAAGAATGGATCTTGGAATTCTTGGAATGTGTGAATGGATCCAGCAGGGATGTCTCTAAACCATTTCTTAGCTTCCCCGGACATCCTTTGTGCAACCAGTCTCATATTAACATCTTCATAATAAAATTATTCTAGATCAATGAAGTCATCAAACCTATCCACATGTTGTCTGGTTGAGAAATTACCCTCCCCATCATACAAGGTAATTCTTTGGGAATAATTCATAGGGAGGTCATGTAATGCAGCAAGCAAGGCCAAAGGGGAAAATATGGTCGCCATTGGTCTAGGTGGATTTGGAACTTTAGGAGAATATTGGAAGGCTAGATGGTTTTGAACAACTGGTGGGATATAAGGATGAAATATTTGAAAAACAAGGTTTCTTGCCCCAGTTTTCTTTGAGCTTTTAAGGGTTTTCCAAAGAGATTCAAGAAGATGTGACTCTAACCTACTAGGATTTAATTTTGTGTTCTTCAAGTCAGACTCGGACTTAGAATTTAATAGTGATTTTTCAAAATTAGTTTCCCACACAGAATATTGAATGCTATGAAATTCTTGAGTAGATTAATTTTCAAATTGAGGAATATCTAATTGGTCCTTTATTTCTAAGCAATTTATTAGGGTTATCCACACCTTACAATATTTCAGTGTCAGGAATAACTCATGTATATGGCCTCCTTTAAGCCAGGATGCCTTCTGCAATTCACTCAGAACTAAGGTGGAGTCGCCAAGGAAAATACACAAACTTATTCCACCACAGGAGTCTCTGTTTTCCCACATAAACTCTTTCTTCTTTGAGTCTTTGTCATTTCTCCTAGGGATGATTTGCACTTTCGCGTCCCTAGTAACAATGCCAGTTTGTTAACACTCATAATCACACCCAAGGTTGTGGAAGGTGTACCCCAAGGTAACAACAGAACCACTTTAGGAAATGGAGTTGGCTTCTCCATTTCCATAGAGGGATCTCTCACAGATATATAACAAGCCCAGATACAAACATGAAATGAAAGGCATATATTATTGTGGTTGAAACAGGGTAATTGTATATTGGGCTATGGAGTCACAATTATCATGGGAAATGTCTACAAAAGAAAGATAAAACTTTGGTTATGGTTAATATATTTTTGGTCTTGTGGAAAGGAAGAAAAGATGATAGTACATTAATGCTGAGCACCATTTAGATGAATTCTGCATTAACTTTGGTAGATTTGTGAATATCTGAGACAATAGATAGAGAATAACCAAGTATGAATTATGAAAACTATCACACACTTATTTCATATATGAGAGAAAACATAATGGAAATATTAACAGGAAGGACATGCACATATAGAAAATAAATCACAGAATGTAACTAAGAAATATACATGAATTTTTGCATTCAAAGGCCAACATCCGGCTCTACAACTTCTATTAAAGACAACTCTCAAAATTACATAACACAAAAGTCTCACACGTTTCAACCCTTTCTTCCTCTGTTGAGGGTATACTTATAGTGTCTTAGACCCCCGAGACCAACCTCAAAACAGGGCCAAAATTAGTTACAAATTGAGAAACAAACTTCTAACAAACTCTAATATGGCATATTTGCCACAATTTACATAAAACAGAAAATATGATGTGGACTAGGCATGCTGGATTTAAAATAGTAATGCATCTTCGAGATCCTAGCTCATTGGATCATCCTATAGTTGTCCCTTTGATACTCGTCATGCTTAGGAATGTCCTCATTGGTGCAAATTGTATTTACTTTTCCCATAAATTTCAATTTTCTTCGATCAATCAGCAACTGGCAGATCTAGACTTATCATTTCCTAAGTCAATACCCTAAGCTCCACGTTTTCAGGATAAGAGAAATCTTGCAATTTGGCACATGTAGCCTTGAATTCAAACAACATTCCAAAGTCTCCATCTAATTTTTTAATCACAGTTCTACCCGACAAGGATTGTTGTTGCATATCATGAAACTGTTTGCGATCTAATCTGCAATTTATTGACCTTCCATTATACTCTTTGTGATACAACATTCCTCCTTTCTCTTCCCATAAGAAAGGAATCCCTCTTTTGAATAAAGAATTAAAAAGTAGAATAAATTCCTTAATTTGATTATGCATAACATCTATTTTTGTTTGAACTATTTCTAAGTGATGATATTTATTCACCACTCTTCTTTCGCATCTGATAACCAAAACTCTATCCTAGATATTTTCTTTCTCGACTTCTTCTTTTGTCAAATTGTTCAAAAAACTAATTGCATTATTAGTTGTGTCCATGGAATTTTTATTTAAGACTTGTTTCACCATATGGAAATTTTGTCTACATTCATCACATCTATTTTTGTTTGAACTGTTTCTAAGTGATGATATTTATTCACCACTCTTATTTCCCATGTGATAACCAAAACTCTATCCTAGATATTTTCTTTCTCAACTTCTTCTTATGTCAAATTGTTCAAAAAACTAATTGCATTATTAGTTGTGTCCATGGGATTTTTATTTAAGACTTGTTTCACCATATGGACATTTTGTCTACATTCTTGTGTAACAATATCTTTATCTAGAATAAAATCTAAATAGAGCATGATCTTGGCTACTTCTTCTATCAGTACATCCCAGATAAGATGTTTTTCTCCTAGTAAGGATGCTTCGCCTTAAATTTGTTTTGCCAATTTGTTATTGTTTTCTACCAGCTCCTTACACTTATCTTTCAACTTCTTTCTTTACATCTATATATTCCAAGTTCTTATTTTGTTTCTTCAAACTAGTGATTTCTAAATCTTTGAGACTAACGTGAGACATGGCTTGAGAAAGAGAATATGTACCATATTGTACAGAAGATGAAATAACTAGAACCTGTTGCTCCTTATCTTTTTCCTTTAGATCCTTTAGCTCATTTTCAAACTTTGCTTGTTTTGTTTCAAAATCCTTTTCTTTTTCAACCCAGAGTTCTGCATATTTCTCCCACTATTTTTCTTCTCTTCAAATTTTAGCAAATTTTCCTTACAATCAATTAGCTTATTATCCAGAGCTTCCTTCTCTTTTTCAAACTATGTCATTTCATAGGTTTGTATGCACTGAGTAGATGGGATATTTAGCTTCTTTTTAAGAAATTGAATTACATTTTCTTTTTTCTTTTGACATCTTCTATGTGACAGCTCCCTTATCATCCTGACTGTCAGCCACCAATAATTCCACTTGAAGTTTCTTTATCTATTCTTGGTGGGCCTTATTCTTCACCTTCTAGTTTCTGAGCAGGTCTTCAAATATTTTCTTGGTAGACTGTAACTTTGAGATCTGTAATGTTTCCTGTAACAAATTTGTATAAATGATATCACCTGTTTCTCTGTGTAAATGGATCATATCATTAGTAGGAATCTTCTTCAAGTTCATCCTTAATTCAACCACTTTATTTCCTCTAGTCACTGCCAAATGTAAGGTGTCTTTAGCCTGATCCCTAACAGTCACCAGGGATACATATTGACTAGGAAATTTTCTTACTTCATCATATAACTTCATCTGTTCATCAAAAGTCTTTTCACCTACATCTTTATATATGTTTGGCAGTTCATTTTTGGGCTTGTACTTATCTGTAGTTCCTCCAAGAACATTATCAAAATTGTTCTCTTGGATTTCAAAGGTTGGGCCTTTGGCCTTCACAGGTTTCTTTCTTCCTTTAGTCTTTTCAACCTGTACAATTTTTCCAGGCTTTTCAATCTTTAGTTTCTTGGGAATTCTAGCTATGTCTTCCTCATCTACATCCATGGCTTCTGGGCAGTCTCTCTTGTTCACCTTTTTAGAAAAACTAGCCAATGGAGTGACATGAGTAGCTGCAACAACAATACTAGAAAGATCTTGTTGAGGAGGAGAACCCCTTGGTGCAGGTGAAAGTGAATCCTCTTGCATATCCTCATTATTATTACTATCCTTAGAAGAGTCTATCCAATTTGTTGCCTCAAACAGTCCTGCCACCTCAGAATTCTCAAATGCTTTGTTTTATTTGCTTATATCCTATCTAAGATGATATGGTGAGGGTCATAATTGACTGAATCTTCCATTGAAAATACCATTTCTCTAAGCATGTTTTCGATCATTGAAAGGGATGATTTACTCTTAATGGTAAGAGGACCAATTGTGCATGGAAATTTGATTCCTAAAGGCTTCTTATAGTTCATGAATTTCTCATTTTCAACTATTAGCCTTTGTCTAATCAACTGTAATGCAAACACCCTCACTGTAAAAAATGCTGGCAGGACATAAGGCTGGTGAGCAAATCGATATACTCTAATCACAGTATTGTGTTCAGAAAGGAACCAATCCCCTGCTCTTATTTCAGGTGATAACTGCAATAACTCTTTCACTTATGGTAGGACTCTCGGTAATGTTTCTTGAAATAAAACATTATATACTAGGCCATAAGAAAATTCATAAACTTCCAATAATATTTACTGAGCTCATTTGTTATAACCATCTCTGGAAGTTGTAGGTTATCTTCATTGAATGTTAAAAAGATCATAATAAAAAAATATTGAAACCTGAAAGTTCTTGTCATGTGGAAGTTTATTAGTTGAGAATGGATGTTCTCAGCTAAAAAATCATCAAATTTAAGGCACGACGATTGCATGGAATGAATTAGTGGGTCAGACCCTACTTGACTAGTGCTAAGGGTGAATATTAGGCTCGACAAGGGTTATGTCATGAATTTATTCGTATCCATACCCCAAAAATAGCTTTCTAGCGTTATCAAAGACTGTGTTCCTTCATTAAACAAGTTGTAATCAATGGGAAAAGGGTGATTTAGAAATTGACTTTCATGTTTTGAAGAAATCTTCTTTTTTTTTCGACTGAGAATTCTCAGAAAAACTGGAGTAGGTTTTCTTGTTGGTATTCGTTAGACATTTGGGAAAAATCAACAGGGATTAGCAGAGTGTTTTAGATGAAAAGGGAATTTATTGGACACAAAATCTTAGACATGGATGCATCCAATATTACCCCCACAGAAGGAGAGTAGTTACTAGTGCACCACTCGACGAACTCTGGGCAATTAGGGGTTTGTTCAACAGAAAAATAAAAGAAATATTAACTTAATACTCCATGAGTATCAATTCCTTGTTATTTTAGGATTTTCAATTTGTTTTTGGAAGTTTCTACATTATCATTTACTAGGATAGTATCGAATATTTCAGAATCTTTATCCTCTAGGTATTCTTCAACATTCTGGTACTCGATATTTTGAACTTCTAAATCCTACATTTCAGCCATGAAATACTAGTCTAGCATAGAAATGAACTTACCATGTTAGTTGATATATTGGTTGGAAGGTTGTCCATAGTGGTGCCTTCTGCATAGTTCAAATGCTCGTTTTCCAATGCTAAAAAAAAAATGGTTTAAATCCACGTGCTGGCCTTTATATTATTTTATTCCTCTTATTGACCATGCATATTTTCCAATAAAATGGAACTTCATCTTTAAATATGGCACCTTTTAATATTAGCCCTTTAATATTGTTCATCGGTTACTCGTACTATCCCATTCCCGCTATATAACCCTTCAATCTCCTCCTTTGATCTGGAAAACTCCTCAAATTTGAACCATCCATTTGTGGCTTCCACACCCTCACCAAAATCCTTCTTCCTCTCTCTTTGAAATGGTGAAATCCTTGTCAACTGTTAATATGGACCATACCTCATATGGGACGTTGAAAGGCAGGACCTGTTACCACCTAAGTTGTACTTAGTGGTTTTTTATCAAGTGATCCTGGTGAACTGGACAAGGATAACTTGTTCGAACTTCAGAGAACCTTCAGTCTTACTTATGGGAAGCTTTGTTGTACTATATCACATGTTCATACCCCATGGGGGAATTGTAATGAATGTTCTAGCATGATAGTGTCTGTAAAAGACTCGGTCTCTTAGACTTTATTGTCAATCCGATCAGCCCAGGGTGTTTTTCCCCTTGGTTATTATTGGTTGTTGAATAAACGACTGATAATTTCTGAGTTTTTCGCTCCATACCTCCAAAGTTGGGGTGGTATGGTTGGAATTTAGGCCTATTGAGGTTATTAGAGTCTATGTGTCAATGTATAAACATGCTAGACATCATGGTCGAGTCATATGAACATGTCTAAGTCCCCCTAGGTTTTTTTAATTTTTTCAGTGTTTTTTATTAAAATTTAATTTTTCCAAAAGTTTTGCTATTTTTTAATAGTTTAATTGGAAAATATGATTTTGTAATAAAAGTGGGCCAAATAATTAGTTTCAGTCATGTAGGTGCTCATTTTCAAGCTAAGAGCACCATGTAAACCCATGGACCCACTATTTCCTAGTTTTGAGTGATTTTCCATCATTCAGGTCAGAAAGCCCCAAAAATCAATTATTGATTATTTTAATTAATAAATTGATGAATAATGGAGCAAATCCAGAATCATAGATCAGTGGATTCTCAACTGATTTGATTGAAATCAGTCAGATATGAACTAGATTGACTAGATCTGACAAATCCTTGATTGAAGGAGGTGATCAAATCAGATCCAGAGTTGATCTTCAGCATCCTTTATGGGGAATTTCGCTCTCCCTCTCTCCTCCACACATTTTTGGCTCATATGGATGACTTTTGGTGGATACTTTAGTCAACAGGTTGAGGTGTCAGTCAGATCAGCCCCCCGATTGACAGTTGCACTTAGTGAGACTCAGATCTGGCTCAGCTAGACACAGATCAGGCATTGATGGACTCTCCTTCAACTGATTTGATCTATCTCCTTGGGATTTCTTCCCCCTCTGGGCTGGATCTCCTAGTTTTTGTATATATCCAGGCACAAGCTCCCTCTTCCAAGCTAGTTAGAGCTGGATTGAAGGGCTTGCTATTGTAATTGTGTATTGATCATCATTTGTTGAAATAAAGAGAAGATTTGGAGGCTCAATTTTGGATTACCTTTCATGTGTGGATCATCATTATCATGCTACATTTGAGGTGAAACTGCTATTTTTTCAATTTTTTGCACTTAACTGTTGTCTGCCTGAATGGTTATTGGAATCATAGGGATAGATCATTGTAAGTAAGCTTACTTAATTTTATTTTTCTGTATATGTTTGAATGAGCTAATACATGTATGCTAAATAAGATTATTTGCATGCTGTCTCATCTACTTCTCATATGTATCTTCAGATTTAATGGTTTTGTTTGCAGGATTTGTTGTGTAGCTTACAGGTTTTCCGTGATTGGAAGATCTATGGTTTAGGTTTGATTCCATTTGTGTTCCAATATATATTGATAATATTGTGCCCCTCGGTGCTTCACTACAAAGTTTCCTTTGCAGATCTACTTCAGCAACAAGCACTTCTCTTCTCCTTTTCCTCCTTTAAAAATCTTAAATTTTCTCCAAACTGGTTACTATTAAGGAATGTTATTGCTCAGATCTGTCTCATTAAGAAAATTACATATAGATATAGTTAGTAAGGTCCTTTCCTAAGTCTATATCTCAATTTTTTTTTGCATATAAAGTTACATTTTAAGAGATCTAGCTGAAATTACCCTCTTTTTGCAAGCATTTAAATAAAAATTTGTAGCTTTCTTTTAAGGTAGTTTCCTTTTCTGTACGTTAAAATTTCATATTCTGAAATAAAATTGCAAATATTATTGGATTCCAAAAATCAAATCCAATATCCCAAGGAAAGCCTGCTTTCCTTGGTTCCTTTTTACCTTTTTAACTAGTTTTAACTTAGGTTTTTTTGGTTAAAAGTAAGCTGAACCAAAGGTACTTTGAGAGTGATTTTGGGAACATTTTAGTCTAATATGATTTCTTGTTTTTATCAGGTTTTAAAGAAAATAAAGGAAGCTGCTGTTCGAAAGTGGCCTCAGGAGCGTTCAAATCCCCCCAAGGGTCTCCCATTTGACTAAAACCTTTAATTTTCGCACTTTGTAAGCTCTTGATTTCACTCTGTATAAGTATCAAGAGGAATTATATCAGTTATCAGATATTTTAACCACTTTTAATAAAAATAATTTTTGAATAGGCTCTTTCGAGCCCATTCCCCACCCCCCCTGGGGGGATTTATGTCGGTGTCTTTTTTTTACTTTTTGTTCATCCCTTTTCAAACTAGCATAGCTCTAATATGCAGGGTAGTATACTTTAATTCATTATCAATTTCATATTCAATATTTGATATTTCAAAGTAATCTTAATACTTACCCCATGACTTCCCGATTGACCCGAAACGGGAAAGAGATTCGTCGCAGGACTAATTAGAAAACCAAAATTGTGTATCTATGTTTTCCTTTTCATCACTTGTTTCTCCGACTATTATAAAATTAACCCCTCCTTGATTCCCTGATTGAGATCCACTTGGATTGAAAGAGGTTTCTAGAGGGTTTTCTTTTTAACAAGAACACCCAACTTTAAAATTTATTAAAATTGACAAGACTCTGGTGTGTATGATCTGCACTTGGATGTGGTTCGTCTGATCATTCAAGCTGTATCAAAAGCACTTGATTGACTAGAATAATTAGGACTCACTCTCCCAAATTGACAAACCATCAGGTGAAAATCCAACACCTAGATCAAACCATCACGGTGGAAAATTACCCAAAGGAAGCGGGAACTTCTGAAAAGTGACCTCAGGGAACCGATCTCTATCACACCCTAATGGGTACGTTACGAATAATATCCCTAGAGACTCCATTCAGCCCACATATTCCTTGTGGGTATTCGTGAAGGTTTAGTTTTGGACATACTGCAAGTACTCTCGGGTATATCTGGAGTCCACCCCTTTGCCTAATTGTAATCAACTCACACCTCAAATTTAAATTAAAATGTACCAAGAGGAAATTGCAAAACATTCACTCCAAGCACATGCAAGCACATGCAAGCACATTGATTTTATTTTTGACTCCATTCTAAGGCACTGGTTATTTTCTTGCTTTATATATATATTGTGTCTCAGCATTGTGCTTTCATGTGTTCATTTTTGTATCTTGTCATCTTTGATTGTCTATAGTTAAATTTCAAACTCCTAAGTAAATCATTCAGTTTAACATCACCATACTAAGTAATTCTCCCTAGTAACTTAATAGGGTCTACCCCCGTTGGCTTCGTTAGGAGTTGAGCCTAAACGGAGGAGTCAAGAACAAGGTGACAACCTTGACTCAAGACTTGCCCCCAAGGACACACCGAGTGGCTTGAAGATTTCTGCCACATGACCCAGGTGTGTGAAAGGTGGCAACAGGACCATTTTAATATTCTACTCAATTCTAGACTATATTATTCTGTGCATCTCTACTATGCAGAATGGATCTAAGCCATCGATCATAAGCCACCTTACATCTCTGTCCTTCAAACTGGAAGGCCCTACCAAATTCTACAAAATTTAAAAGTGATTCCTTCACCGCATGTTCAATCAGTGGAATCGTTCTCCACCATAGATCTATTTCTGAATTGATCACCACCATTGAAACATGCCCTCTCTTTAAAACATTCCGCATATTTGAAATGCGATCTTCGATGAGAACTTTAGATCAGTGTAATTCATCTCCACTATTGATCTAAACCTCTTCGATCTTGGTCCTTGAAACTTACAGGTGTTTAACTGATTCCACAAATCCAAAAAGTACTTTTCATCATGCACTTTATATTTACGAAATAGATTTCCTCAATTGATTTTATCTAACCGTTGATCACAACCATCAGAATACAACCCCTTTTACACCATTTTGTTGAGCTAAACATTTTATTTCTCCCTGTTCCCAATTTCGCCAATACTCTTGAACCTATTCACTTAAGCCTTTCTTTTGCCATCAAAATTCAACTAGGAACATATTCACTTATTCTCATACATTCTCAAAGCTAAAAAGTTGTAGCTTCTTCTATTATTATTCAATATCAGCTTAGAAATGACCTTTGAGGTACCTGCATAAACTCATTAATATCCTCTAAGCTCATATGATATAAAAAGTTGACAGACCCTATTTCTCCTTTCATAGGTCTAGTCCCCTCCAACTATTTGTAAAAAAACAGTGCTAACAGTGTGATTGTAGGTTCAATCCTCACAAAACCCAGTTTAATCAGCATATAAACCTTTGTTGATTTGTCATCCAAGTCACCCAGGCCGACGTGCAATAGAATAAATCCTTTTGGATAGAAATTTCGCACCCGTTAGCTGATGTTAAACAACATGCTAGTTGAATCAGTTTAATCCTTGTGTACCGTTGGATCCATGTTCCCACTAGATCAACAATGGAATCTAAACTTGATGAAGCGTATTTCATTGGAATTTTGCGCACATGAAAAGTTTGTTAAGTCACGCTAGTCAAATCAGCAAAATCATTGTGCATCATCGATCTGTTTGATGGTTGATCTCAGCCGTAGATTTGTTCAAAAGTTACCCATTCATTATCCCGTCTACCATGGTTCATCCCTGTGCTCGATTATTCAATTTTCTAGTAGGAAATTGGTTAAGGAAGTTAATTCCCTGGGCAGAGAAAGGAATGGCAGTTGGTTTCATGAATGAGCAAGCCTGCAGTTGTAGAAGTCACGTTCTTTCTTCTAAAGAAAATAAAACATGTGATTTTATGCCTAGTCTATCATCCTAGTCTTCACCTGATCGTTTTTGTTCATTCGAACCATCCCACCACTCTCGCATTCCAAAGGTTGGAGGACTTTCATGTGTTGCAAGAATTCAAGGATGTTTTTGTTGATGAAATTTCAGGGCTTCCTCCAAGGAGAGACATTGATTTTACCATTGAACTTGTTCCTGAAGCAATAACAATGTCTAAGACACCCTAGAGCATGGGCATGCTATAATTTCTAGAGCTGAAGAGGCAGCAACAAGAGTTGTTGGAAAATAAGTATATCAGGCCAAGTGTGTCCCCTTGGGGAGCACCAGTTCTGGTTGTGAAAAATAAATATGGTACACTCAGGTTGTGTATTGATTACATACAATTGAACAAAGTCACTATGAAGAATAAATATCCTTTACCTTGAATTGATGACCTGTTTCATCAAATGAGAGGAGCAAAGGTATTCTCCAAGATTGACTTAGGTCTGGTTACCATCAGGTAAGAATCAAAGAAGAAGAAATTCATAATAGATCCTTTAGAACAAGGTATGGACACTATGAGTTAATAGTCGTACCATTTGGTCTAACAAATGCACTGGCTACATTTATGTGTCTCATTAATAGTGTTTTCAATAAGTATCTAGACAAGTTTGTTCTTGTTTTTCTTGATAACATTCTTATTTATATTAAGAATGAGGAAGAGCATGAACAACATCTGAGATAGACTTTTCAATTGCTAAGGGAGCATACATTGCATGCAAAGTTGAGAAAATGTGATTTCTATAAATATAGGATTCATTATTTGGGTGACATTATCTCAGAGGAAGGCATATCTGTAGACCTTGAGAAGATTGAAGCCATTATGAATTGGCCAACTCCAATAAATTTGACAAATGTAAGATATTTTATGGGACTTGCAGGATACTATAGGAGGTTCATTGAAGGATTCTCCAAGGTTACACATTCAATCACTTCTTTGCAAAAGAAGGGGATAAAGTTTGAATGGACACCAAGGTGTGAGTAGAGCTTCTAGAAATTGACCAATCTTCTTACAAGTGCACCAGTTTTGAAAATTGCAGACCCAAAAAAATACGTTTTGGTGTATATTGATGCATGTAATCAAGGACTTGGAGGATTTCTTGTGCAAGACAACCATGTGGTATGCTATGAGTCAAGAAAGTTGAAGGAGAATGAGAAGAACTATGCTACTCATGAACTAGAACTTGCAGCCATAGTACATGCTCTCAAGATGTCGAGGCATTACTTAATGGGAAGAAAATTTTAGTTAAGGACAAACCACTATGGTTCGAAGTATTTGTTTTATCAACCAACATTAAATTCTAGGAAAGCTAGATGGCTAGATGTTTTATGTGAGTTTGATTTTGAAATCAAACACATAAAAGGAAAAGAGAATAAAGTGGCTAATGCACTCAATAGGAAGGTGCATGAAATGCATGTGGAATCTCTTAGTATTTTCCATTTGTAATTGAGATAACAGATTATTAATCATGCTAATGAGGATGAAATGTATGTGCGGGTAAAGGACAAGTTGCAGCAAGAAAGCCTTGAAAGGGGTATGAGAGATATAAATTGGAAAAAGATGAACTTATTACCTATAAGAACATAATTTATATTCCAAGTGTAGCAGTGTTGGACCAGGAGAAGTACACAAGGAAGAAGCGAATGCACAAGAAAAAGGATGAAAAGTGCATGTGCGATAGGAGAAAACTAGGCTAAGAAGGAATCAGTGCAGATAAGATAAAAACATGCACGTGACAAAGAAAGAGGTGGAAGGAAAGTTGCGATGAGGATACTGCAATAAGGAAGATAGATCCAAGTCGATGGGAGAGGCAGGTAGAGAAGTTAAGGCTGGAAGAAAGAATTCGAGGAAGACTATAGAAGGGCAAGCTAGCAGGAGGAGGAAGGACATTTTTGCGGCTATTTATGACTGAGACAAACAAGTTGAAAGACATTTTCGTGGCTAGTTAAGTCTGTGATTAATGTCTTGCAGGGATTTTATGGCTAGGTATGGGCCGACATTAATGTAAACCAGAGATATTTTGGGTTGTTGAGTCTGTAATAACTGAGCTGTACGTAGTCGACCCTACGTGGTATTGTAAATATTATATATAGGAGGAACTCGACCTGTATAAGGGTTGGGATTAATTCATTTGTTCATTAGATGTCTGTTGTTCAAGATTTATGGAGCTCTTAGTTAAATTAGAGAAAGAGTTAGAGGAAGAAGACTCATAGGAGAGTATAGTACAAGGGAAGGGTTGTTGAGCCATGGATCCTGCAGCTGTGTGTGCAGACCGCTAGTAGAATAGAAGAGTCGATCCAGGATATGTGTGGATAAGTAGTAGTAGATAGAAGAATGAAATAGAGAGCATGAGAGTAAGATGATTGAGTCAAATAGACATATCTAAAGAACAGTATGCATATTGCAGGATGTAAGGTGCTATAAACCATTCTCAAGCCAGATGAAGAGCACCTTGGTGGTTTTTCCCAGATGGGTTTCCACATTATTTATTGTGTTATGTGGTTGAATGTGTTTAATGATGAATGTTGATGTGAATGCTTTATTAATATGTATTATTGTAGTTACTATTGAATTAATGTCGTGTTAGGAACAATCAGTGGATGCACGAAGGATTAAAGCATTTGGTGATGTAATCGGAGAAACCACAGTACCAAAATGACCAAGTCGACGTTTTGGATCCATATCAGGATCCATCTTCAGGACAATGTTGAAAGTGAAGAGAGTGAGAATCATTGATAAATACTGGGACCAGGTGGAAAAGTCTGAGGTTGGCTGCGGAGGCTAGGGTTTGCTAGGTTGAAAATTCCTTTTTAATTTAATTTAAAAACCAGAATGTGCGGAAAATATAAAAAAGAAAATGTTTATATTGTTAAAAGTTCAACGGCTAAATTAGGACAATAATAAAAGTTTTATTAAAAACTATAGGACAAACTACATGTCAAAAGATATATTTATTATTATTAATAAAAAAATTTATTAACCAATTTTAATATGCCTATTAATGTGCCTAACCTAAGGGAAATTTTAATTTACTCCTATTTAATTATAATTATAGTTCTTAATTTTAATGAAAGGTGAAAGCCATCATTTAGGTTGATTAAGAATCCTAAGGGTATAAAATATCCAATAGTAGATTAAAGCATTGTCAGAATGTTATGTATGGCTTTATGATTCAGCTGTTAAGTTAAGGCATGAGTTGCACGATGTCTGCTGAGCACAAGGAATCAGATGTGCCATGTTGTTGTGCAAGTTGTAGAGTTACAATGGTAAAGTCCTGTAACGCATCGGTTGCAACTTATTGCTATGTTGTTATTGCACAATAGCAAACTCCATCATGTTTCCTTTTTCGAGCACCTTGGCTGCAGTCCAAGGGACTAGAATCCCTATCCAACTGCATAAACATGGTGTTGCCAGTTACCCATAAAGATATCTTGAGTGAGACTGTACCTGCTTCACGGGAATTGCCGACAGAGCTTGCTCTGCTGGGCCGATGTCTTGTGGTTTATTGTTGGTATTATGTTGTTGTTGAACTACGGGTCTAGACAAGAAGGGAGGAGAGGCCAAGAAATGGTTACATTTCTAGCACGCTTAATCATTTGAGTTGAGGGACATGTTGTGGCATCCATCAAAGAATGAGATAGAGGACTGGTTGTAGTACAAGATGCTAGCATTTGTGCAAGAAGAAAGCACATGATCTTAGTTAAGCATATAAAATTGGGTAGACTGGTACATATATTCCGATATCCATGAGATATTTTTTGCATAGTTTCCTATTGTGTTGTATGAATGGTTTTCAAGATTGGAAAGAAAGTAGACAAATTTTTAGAGACGAGAAACAGTCGAGTGGAATGATCAGCTGGTGCACGAGATAACCAGTGTAAGTAACATCATATCTAGAGCTGTTGATTTTTGGGTTGACAGTATTTTACAAGGATATATTACTGAGTTTGCAGTAGAGGCTATAACCTCATATAGTGAGGCTGAAAGAAATTTTTTCCAAGGACCCCGAAGAAAATAATTGTTATCTATTGATACATGGATCAAGATGCTCGTTTATGAGAAGGGTATCCTACAGTTGAGTAGTTGGGTCACGTACTACGGAGGAAGGATATGTCGTAGAAAAATTATCAAGAAAATGGGAAATGGTGAGTTGATATGTTCCCAAGAAGTACAAATCCTGAACTAGAGACTGGATTCCTACGGAGTGGAAGGACATTCAAATATGGAAAGAGGAGAAAGATAGAGGAGGTCAACGAACTCCTAGTTTGTTCGAGGAAATGGAACATGAAATTCAGTCGTAAGTATATGGAGGATCTTGCGATGAAGAGGAACACTATAGCCCAATCTCAGAAGGATCAGAAGACACCGAAGATTCTGATGAGACATCAAGGTCATGACATAATTACATAACACTAGGAGCATCACCCGAGGTAAGGTCTAGAGCCTCATCTCCTGAGAGAGTTATTAATACTGCTAGTTCTAGTACTATGACTATCGCACAAGAGGAAACACCCTCATTAACTCCTTCATTGGATAACCTCGACATCAACTCAATGGCTGGGGAAGATATTTGGTTACCCACATTCAATGGAAATGGAGAAAAGCATCCAGAGCAGCATCGGTTCATATGTGAAGCTGTTTGGATGGTTCTCTTAGTTTAGAATGCAGACCTAAAGAAAGCGCAGATGATCATGACTCTAAGTGTTCGTGTGCTTTACTAGTTTATGAATTAGTATATAGTACCGTTAGGGGCACCATGTAACGAACATAAAATATATAAATATTAAAAATAATATTAATAGATAATTATTACTTAATAATTAATAATTATCAAACAGTCATGACTGTAGGTTGGAAAGTCATGAATGGACGTATATAAGTCCGACCATTGTAAATGTATCATATCTATTCTATCATCAATTTATATATTATTATGTCTTATTTAATATTCCAAGTCTTTTGGTAATATTATTTGTGTAAAGTGAATAATTATTCACTTCATTGGTATCAGAGCCTCATTGGCTAGATTCCGGCCTTTGGCCATTTTATCGGCTTTTAGCCATTATTCCAAGTTTCCTGAATTGGGTCTTTGACCATAAAAATAGAAAGTAAAAGGAAAAAAAGGTGAGAAGTAAAAACAAAATAAAAAAGAAAAGAGAAAGAGAAGAAGGAAGAATAAAATAAAAAAAGAGAAAATAATCTAAAGAAGAAGAACGTAAAAAGATAAAAAGTAAAAAGAGAAAAGAAAAAAAGGGAAGAAGTAAAAATAAAAATAAAAAAAGAGAAGAAGGGAGAAGATCGCATAAAAAAGGAAAGGAGAAAACAAGGCTCGTGGTTTTATAAAACAAGCTCGTGGTTTTATAAAACAAACCCTTATTGGATATTAAATAATAACTCATACCTTAATTATGTTGAGTTTATTCTTTAATTATCTTTATTAAATAACATAAAAGCTAGAAGTGCATAAAGAAGTGAGATTTGAACCTAGGTGGGGAAGTTAAAAATCATTCCTCCCAACCACCCAATCTACTCACATTTTACAAAACCTAAGGGAAATAAAAGATAAAAAAGGTGCATAATAATTGATACTAAAAAGCAAGTGAGATTGAACTTAGGTGGGGAAGCCAAAGGAAAAACAAAATCGAAAAAAATCGAAGACCATCATCTAGTGTGGAAGGAATCAAAGATCATGAAATCTGGTTTGCGACTACATATAGAGAAATTAGAAGCCAACTTAAAACGCTATAAAAAAAACAACAAATATTTACGCGATAGGAATAAAAATTTGGAAGTAATAATTGAAATACATAAGATAGACGAAAAGTACAAGGAAAAAAACATTTCCAACCAGAAAAATTATATGCGCAAGTTGATGAATTAAAATAAGAAAATGATTTCAATCAAAGATTAAAAAATCAAGATATAAAGAAAGAAAAAAACGATTATGAAGTGGAAATAAAACGGTTGAACAAAATCGTTAGCGACAAGGATGAAGAACTAACGTAGATACGACATAAATTAGAAAATCAAGAATCAATGATCGAACAGTATCGACAATAGATAAAATTTCTTCGACAACAAAATGACGACTCTAAAAAGACTCATAAGTCAGAGATCGCAAAAAGTAATAAAACACTATCCAACAATTCCGAAGAAATTTTCAGATTAAGGAATCATAACAAAACACTAGTCACAAAAATTAAGAAATTGAAAAATAGTCGGAAGATAGAACGATATACGGAAGCCATATAAGGGAAACTTCTAGACAAGTATGAAGAAATTAATTGCATTAGAATTCATAAAAAAGATCTTAAGGAACAACTTCAGAAGTCTGAAGATGACATAAATGAGCAAGTAGAAGTGATTAAGAAGTTTCAAAATGTTTACGTGCAGTTGGAAAACGAGTTGGAAAAGATGCAGAAGGAAATATTAAAACCTCAAGGGACGAAAATACAACTTCCAACTCAAAAGACGATACTCGTAAAATAAAATGACATTGTGAAAATTCCCTATCGACACCCCAACCATAAAAACCGAAACTCTAAAAAGTGGGAAATGTCGAAAGATAATGATACTAATATGATCAAAGCTCCTAACGACAGATCAGTCGAGAATCCCAACAGTCAACAACAAATCAATTTAGGATGGATTGACCCATCCACATATCGAAAGTTATGCTCTACACTTCGTAGTTCGTATCGACATGTTTCTTCAGCCACAACATCACAAAGAATGACGCAACAACATTATAAGGCTTTGAGGACAAAGCTTTTGTAAAGAGAGTGGCAATGTAACGAACATAAAATATATAAATACTAAAAATAATATTAATAGATAATTATTAATTAATAATTAATAATTATCAAAGAGTCATGACTGTAGGTTGGAAAGTCATGAATGGACGTATATAAGTCCGACCATTGTAAATGTAACGAACATAAAATATATAAATATTAAAAATAATATTACCAAAAGACTTGGAATATTAAATAATCCATAATAATATATATATTGATGATAGAATATATATGATACATTTACAATGGTCGGACTTATATACGTCCATTCGTGACTTTCCAACCTACAGCCATGTCTCTTTGATAATTATTAATTATTAATTATTAATTATCTATTAATATTATTTTTAATATTTATATATTTTATGTTCGTTACACACCACAGAAGACCCTTTAGGAGATACATACCGCAATGATATCCTAGTTCAGAAAACTTAAATCTGAGTCACAGTGGATCACTAAGATCAAGGAGATAAAGCAAGCGCTCACATAGACAGTATGGGACTTTCACCAGGGATTTAAAACTTTGATGTCAAAAGTAAGTTTCCAAATGTTGGATGTTCAGCTGAAGGAGTGCTTTATTGTTTCATTGTTGCAACACATCCAAGGGCCATTGATGCAACAAAAGATTGAGTCACAGATGAAAGTGCTAGAATTGGAAATGAAGCTGGAAACCTTGTCAATTTGTGATGGTGCCATAGGAATGGTACAGATTCAGTCACATTTGGATAATCTAACCATACAGCTTGAGGACATCAAGAAGGGTAAGGAATCCCATGAATACTTATGGTGCACAAAATGTAGAACTGACAGACACACGAAGGATAACTATCTGCCCTTCATGAACTATGTCTCATCCAGTGCACCAAACCTGTAATGTCCCCAAAAATTGAAAATAAATAAATTATTAGGCTAGTAAAAACTACCTATGCTGGACATTATTGAAATTGCGGAATATAACGTACACTAAGTGTACCATTGTTTCATCATAAGTTGCTGTTACATTCTACCTTCTTACTTTGAGTTACGATTATTAATGTGTTTTACATTATGGTGTCGTAATGATGATCACTAAGCTATTCTTATATTAATGTACTATTGTGTATGTGTAGTTACTTTGATTATGTACTTCTTTAATTTCAGCATGTGTTTACTTATTATTTACATGGTTCTAACTTAACTTTGTTCTTGGAACCAAAATGGGTGGAGTGGCGGGATTAGTTCTCCCATGTGACTGTCTGAGAGGTAAAGTTTCTACTTGTCTAGCAGGCTTACTTAGCTCCATTTGAACTAAGGAACTTCTTCGTCTTTATGTGCAGTTTATACTTTGCGGCAACAACTTATTACTGAGTACTTAGACGTTTGATTATTAATACACCTACTAGTTGTTATTACTGTGTCTTACAAACTCAAGTTAGTGGCAAGGTAATTACCACGTTTTATATTTATAGTGTGATTATCATCGACTTTTCATATCCTAGAATTTGTAATTACGCGTTTATTTTATTAAAAGTATTAAATTATCTTTTTATTATTCTTGGCAGGTTTATAAACTTTGGCTAAAGACCCATTCTTGACTATATAAATAACAATATTACCATGGCATATTTCATATGCCATGGTCCTTGGTTTAGAGCCTAAAGAAAACGATGAGAAAAGGATTCTAAGGCTTAGATCCTATGGTTAAGTGATATACATGATACTTATACATTGCATTAGACTTTGGGGTGGAGAAATTATAACATGGTTTAAGCTATACACACGGGGTTTAAGACTTTGCACATTGGGGTTTAGACTCTTCAATGGAAATGGTGGCATTTGAATTGGTAACGGATAAGACTATAAATATGTGGGTTTTATAGTTTGATAATGGCCAATAGGATAGCACTATTAATACACATTGGGATCTGTGGAAGCCCAAGCTAAGGGATTGTCTCACGATAGGCTTTGCCATTTCGTTTGTTTGTTGTTTTCTCTCGGATCTGGTGTGGACGAAGGAGGATGAACTCACCAATGTCGATAGGTAGGTAAGGTGTGGAATTTGTTTTTTCTTAGAAACATGTTCTGTATATCTTGTAACCCCATAGCTTACTTCTCATCGTGCTATTGACCATTTGCAGGGTTACAGAGTTGGCTAGGAAAATTTCCTGGTTTGTAGCTTCCAAAACGAGCCATGGGAAAACATTACCCTTACGGTAATCCTGATAACAAGTCGTTACTTGTCCCTTCTTGGATTTAAAACTGGGTTTTAATGTTTGTCATGGTTGGGGTTTAAGTTGTGGGGTTCTTTGGAATTCAAGTATGAGTTTGTAAAGACTTGAGTTTTGTAAATAATATGATTCTTTGTGTGAGGCGAAACTTGGTTCCTTGAAAGGATCTGTGTATAATTTTTATAAATCATATTTCGAATTACGTTATGTAACTAGGGCAACACCATTTCTTGCAATGGTACAATGGCCACAGGTGACCACTGTGTAAATTGGTTACGACATTATGAATATTGTGTGTGTAAATTAGTTCTACATTGATGTTTATTATCCTATTGCATTTTCCAACTTTGTTTATTATTTAGGTGGCAATTACCTTCTTCAATTGTAACGGTTTCATGGATGACTGAATAGTCAACAGAAATGGATTTTGGGGTCATGACGTGAATGG
The DNA here is from genome assembly GCA_001517045.1 of Pseudotsuga menziesii. NCBI lineage: Eukaryota > Viridiplantae > Streptophyta > Pinopsida > Pinales > Pinaceae > Pseudotsuga > Pseudotsuga menziesii. The sequence continues at coordinate 181,670 of LPNX010889947.1, read as the reverse complement.
CGTTGGCACCCACCATTGTGGCTGTGATAAATAATAGATTTTAGACTTACAATTGATGTTTTTAATGTGGAAATGAAAACGTATGGTAGACTGTTTTTTATTTTATAGCAAGGTTTGTAAATTAGAATGTTAAGAAGGCCGTGGGTGTAAACCCTGAGTGGTAATCGATTATGTAGGTGGATTCGTTGACAGGAATAGAATCGTTATTTAATTTACTGGGTAATTATTTATGGGTCATGGCCATTGATTTATAGTGTAAACATTGGTAAAGGTATTACAACCACTGTGTAATGATTTTGGGTTTACAGCCTGTGTGTAGTTGATACACTGTGGCTTTATAAAATATTTAGGACCCTACAAGAGTTGAACCTGGGTCGTTTATGGTATTGACGGTTTATTATTTGCAATGGTTGTGAAATGGGAATTCTAAGTGTCCATGGAATTCGATCCTGTGACCTCGTTGCACTTACATAATTCTTAATCTAAATATGGAAATGATTTTTTGGTTATTTATATGGTTGCTGTAAATTGATTACTTTGTATTAATGTTATGGTGGTTTTTAATGTAAAGGGCATCATAATTTATGTATGTGAAATGGAAAATGGGTGTCTACAGGATTTGTTCCTATGTGTTAGAATAATCAACCCATAGTTAGCTACCTTAGACATTAATTAATCCAATTTTTGTCTTATTTTCCTAGTTTCCATATTCCAGCTTATGCAAGTTGTCCTCCACATCTCCAAAGTGGTCAAACATGTTAAATTTGAGTCATGGAGTGCTTGGTAAACCACTTGGAATCAAATCTTCTTTATTCCTGGCCTTCCTAGTGCATGTCTGCTTTTTCTGCTGTATTACCTGCTTTTGCTGAGTTTTAAGGAAATTGGGAAAGTTTGACTAGGTGAAGTTAACTTATTCTTTGTCCTCATCATCCTCCACTCTTTTCTTCTATGAAAATCATGTATGAGTTGTCCTTCCATCATCTATTAGCTTTCCTAATTTATTTTTCCAATTCGTGAGCTCCTAGACAGATTTGGAAACTTCTTTATGCACCTATGGGGGATTTACTTAGATTTAGTGAGCCTGCTTTTGACCAAATTCGAATGGAATCCTTATGAATTCGAATATATCATGTAATTATTTATTTTGGAAGCCTATGAATTCACAGGGTTGGCCATTGTACACTTATTCAATACAGATTAGTGTTTTACTCCATATTCAGTCTCCTTTGTGTGTAATTTGCATGTGTAATTGGCAATTTTTGTGAGTGTAATTGTTCTAACACCTGGGTTCAATTTCCACATGGTATCAGAGCCTTTGTAGATCGATTTCTCTCCTTCCAATTTGTTATTGCAGGTTAGACATCATTGACTGGTAGCATTCTGCTGACTGAAGGGACAATTTCTGAGCTATGGATCAATCTTAGAAGATCATCTTGACTCCATTTAACTTCTTTGAATGGAAATAAGATATGGAGATACTTTTGAGAGTGAAATGCCTCTACAGAGTTACGATGGCAATATAAGCAGAGCCCAATGCAGCTGCAGAGAAAATTAAATGGCACAACAGGAGGGATGAGGCCTATGGTCTCCTGTGTCTGAGCATATCCAAAGACCTCATTTTCCATCTTGATGGATTAACATCACCAAATGAAGTATGGGAGAATATTGTTGATATTTTTGGTAAGACAGATGAGATGAGGGGACATCAAATTGAAAATGAATTGATCTCCCTGAGTCCCAATAGCTTTGAATCCCTGCAACTCTATTTTTCCAAGTTCAAAGCCCTTGTTTTGCAGCTAAAATAGTGTGGGATCGAAAAGAAGGATGAGCAAATGGTTTTGGCCATACTCTTGAAGCTTGGCCCTGACTATTCAGTGTTTTTCTCAACCTTCTATGCCACAAAGTTGATAGCTTGAGCCTAGAAAATGCCTAGCCTTGCAGATTTCATGGAATCTCTCACACAAGAACAAGATAAATTGGTGATGATGGGAACCATCAAACCTTCGAAAGACCAAGCTCTAGTTGCTGGAGATTCCAGGGTGGATTCAAAAGGAAAGAATAAATCTAAGAAGCCACTTGAGCAAAAGAGAGACAAGAACAAGTCTCCAGAGGAGCCCCAAGGTTCCAATAAGAACCCCCAAAAGAAGAAGAACAAAGGAGAAATGAGAAAGTGCGCATACTGCAGTAAGGGAAATCATCCTAAAAGATCCTGCATGAAGAAGAAAATTGACATGCTGACCCAACTCCTAGAGAAGAACGGCATCTCCCTTCCTGATAGCTCAAATAAAAGGGAAGGAGGATCAAATTCAAAAGATAGAGAGAGAGTTCATGCATTGGTTGCTGGAACATCAAGCTCACCTAGTTTCATCATTGATTCTGGAGCTTCAAGACATGGTTTCGACCAAGGAGGCATTCACCTCACTTGACATGTTGAAAGGTCCACCAATAGTACTAGGAGATTACTCTCTCACTGAAAGTTTGGGAAAAGGGAGGATTGATCTTAACCATCGTAAGTTCATCATTGTATTGTATGTTCCAGGTCTTGCCTCTAACCTCTTATCAGTGTATCAGATGGCCCACATAGGGTCTCCAAAGAAGTTCATATTCTCCCATGATGAAGTTGAGATCACAGAGATCTCAAGTGGTAAATTCATTGCAAAAGGAGTTGCAAATCACACTTCGAAGGTATACATGTTCTCACACTTCCTACCTTACTCAAACCCCTCTGCTCTTCTGATTCATGCTAATGAGGCAAGCAAGATTTGGCATGAAATATTTGGCCATATTAACTATAAGTATATTTCTGATCTTAGTGAAAAAGAAATGGTCATAGGGTTACCAAAGATTAAGTTTTCCAGAGTTTGTCAAGGTTGCATCTTAGGAAAACACCGAGAGAATAAATTTGAGAAAGCTAGTCATGAGAGAACCTTTGCACCTCTTAAGTTGATCCACAGTGACGTTGCTAGACCATTTCCTCATATGTCAATGAGTCAGGCCAAATATGCATTGAAATTCATAGATGAATTTTCCAGGTACTGCTGGGTTTACTTCCTGAAACACAAGTCTAAATTTTTTGGCCTCTTCAAAGTCTTTAAGGCTTTGGTTGAAAACTAGTCTGGGAGGAAACTCAAGGTCCTCAGATCTGACAATGGTGGTGAGTATGTCAATTATAAGTTCATTCAATATTTTGTAGATGTAGGTATTAATATGCAACATTCTATCCCTTACACACCATAGCAAAATGGTGTTGCTAAGAGGAAGAACAAATCACTGAAAGAGATGGCAACCTGCATGATGGAGGCTAAGACTTTGCCACCAAAGTTTTCGGCTGAAGCTATAAACTATGCAACCTATATCCAGAATAGGGTCCCTCATAAAAATCTTGATGGTATGACTCCTTTTGAAGCATGGAGTGGGCACAAGCCAGATGTGACCCATTTCAGGATTTTTGGCTCAAGGGCTTGGGCTAGAATTCCAACAGAAAAGAGGAAGGCTTTGCAGCCCCAAAGCCAAGAGTGTCTATTTGTTGGGTAATATGAATACTCAAAAGGGTACAATATGATAAATTTTAGCACAAACAAATCCTTCATTGAAAGGTGTGTTTATTTCCAAGAAGAGCCTTTAGCAGCAGTGCAAGTTGGAGAATCCTCTTCACCACCAAAACCACTGAATGTAAGCGAAGAGATAGTTGAAATTGATGATTCTGATATGTCTGATAATGATGATTTAATTGCAGATCCTAATAGTTCTACAAGACCAAAATGGGCATAAAATACCATTCATGCAGCTGGATAACTAGCCGGAAATCCTAATGATCCTAGGAGGACTAGATCTCAATTTGAGAGTGCTCTGTGCATGAAAGATCCTATGTTTGCAGAGAAATGATATATGATGGTTAAATCAGACCCATAGACATATGAATATGCAGCACATGATCCAAGATGGCAAACAACCATGAAAGAAGAGTTCAGCTCACTCCAGAAGAACAACACTTGGGAGTTGGTTGATCTTTCCCCAGGGAGGAAGCTAGTTCAGTGTAAGTGGGTTTACAAAACAAAATTTTCTGCTCATGGTTCACCTTTGAAATATAATTCTAGATTGGTAGACAAGGGCTACTCACAGGTACATGGCATAGACTACAATGAGACCTTTTCACCAGTGGCAAAGATGGACTCCATCAGGCTAGCCTTAGCCATTGCAGCTTTGAAGTAGTGGGAGGTACATCACATGGATGTGAAGTGAGCTTTCCTGAATGGAGATCTCACTGAAGAGATTTACATGTAGCAGCCTCAAGGATTTTCTACTAATCCATCTCTTGTGTGCAGGCTAAAGAAATCATTGTATGGGCTTAAGCAAGCCCCTAGGGCTTGGTATGCCAAGATTGATAGATTTTTGCTATCATTGAATTTTGTTCGATGCAAGTCAGATCCAAATGTCTATTTGAAGCTGATTCATGGTTCATTAATGATTATTTTCTTGTATGTTGTTGACCTTCTCATTACAGGAAGCTCAAAGGATGAAATTGCCTCCTTGAAGGATGCAATGAACCATGCATTCTCAATGACAGACTCGGGGTTATTGAGCCAGTTCTTGGGTCTTGTGATTTCTCAAACCAAAAATGGAATAAAAGTACATCATTCCAATTATGCCTTGGATTTGTTGAAAAAATTCAACATGAAGGATTGCAATCCAAACAAGACTCCCTTCCTTTCAGGAGTTAAGCTTGAAGAAGTAGATTCTTCACCTATGGTAAACAATACACTATATAGGCAATTGATTGTTTTTTTTTTGTACGTTACACATACTTGACCTGATATTTCTTATGCAGTAAGTGTGGCTTCAAGATACATGGATCAGCCTCATGAGATCCATTGGAGAGCAACCAAAAGGATCCTTAACTTTGTTCAGGGAACAAGGACTCATGGGATCTTCTACAAAGCTAAATCTGATCTTGATTTGATTGGGTTTATTGACAGTGATTGGGAAGGTGACAACATAGATCGTGTTTGTGCCAGAAATTGTTTCCAAGGCTAAAGAAACAAGCCAACACAATCTCAAATAAAACTCAATAAAGTAAACTAGGTTTTAGGGTTTCTTGAAATGTTTTCTTGGTTATAAATTTGGTGACAAATAGGGAATACACTCATGACCCAAATAAGAACTGAATCATAAGAAAGAAAAGACAAAGATGCATAATATATTCACCAGTATCCAACATAACACAATATTGAAGTTCATACATAAAAGATAAGCATCACCAGCATACAAACATAGACCAGCAATGAATTTATCAGTTAAGCAACTAAACAAGTCAAAAATGAAGCCAAAACATGTACTCAAGGGTGTAAAAGATCATATATTTCATAATCTGTCATCAAATACATATGAGAGTTATGATACTTAGCTCACAAATAAGTCCAAAAGACCTCCTAAAGTCCTCCCAAAAATACAACCCCTCTTCTGTTTCCTTGTCCCTCTTTTATAATTGCAAATAAGTAGTTCTATATTCCCTTCATTAGGTCTAAATTGAAACTACCCAGCAGTTACATTAACTAACTTTCAACTAATTGACTAAAAGTAGCAAAATCGGATTCCTTGCAAATATGGCGAATTTCTGGAAAATAGGTGTCAAAGAAGCTTCCACATCTCTCAATTCCTGAAACTTGTGTAAAAACTAAGAGAGCTTTTTGTGAACGGGTCCATGATGGACAAAAACCTCTCTTGGGGTTTAAAAATTCATCTCCAATCAATCAAAATCTGCCCCACAAAATGAACACTAAAACAAGAAAATATTAAATATTTAAAATCCCCGAAAAATAGGCCGCAAAGATTAAACTGAATCTTTCAAACCTTGACAGTTGTTGCAAAATGGAGAGAGGTTTCTTTATATGACTATATTATGAACAAAAATCTCTTTTTTTTTTCAAAATTTCCTCTCCATCAGCTCGTGTTATGCATTTGACTTCAATAACCCAAAACAGGAAAAACTGAGGAGAATTCTCAGTAATTTTTTGCATTTCAATATCCTCTTTTTCATCTGAAATTTCTTCTAGCATTGCTCTGCCCTACCAGTATTTGATCACTTCTAGTAATTTCATCATCATGTGCCTGATCATTGCAAGAAATACTACTGCTGGCAGAGCTGGTTCTTGGACCTCCTGTATTCCACGACTGATATCCACTGGCATATCTCTCTGATTATGATCATGCCATTCTTCTTTTTCCAGCATTCTCCGTCTTTCTCAAAGATATTCTAAATATTTGTTGATCAACTCATGTTTTTTAAAGTGTTCACCTTGTAAAAAAATAAGATAAATATACATTCTCTGGTATCATTACAGTTTGTTTTTGAGTACAGCAGTCCAAAGAAATGGAATAATCTGAAGAACAAATATCAATGAACAGTAATCAACAACAATTCACTGCCTCATATATATATCCTTTCACCTGTTGGGAAGGTCAATGAGTTAGTGGAATTAAATCATGGGTCCCTTGGATTGGAAGTATGATCATCTGAGTTTTTGGATAAGACTTATAAAATTCTTCCAGGATTTACACTCTAAAGCTGGTCATTGATCATATGCACCAAACTCTGGATGAAAATAATGGGCTAGTTAACAGAATCATCAGATGTAAGACAGGAAAACCACATAAGAACCCTTCACATATTTTAAATGCTTAATAATAGCTGATCTCAGAGATGGGCAGAGAGCTGAATCCATGAAACTGCATGTGAATTTGGGTGTGTCTAGTGTTGACTTTTCAGTGGACTCCTTTTTACAAGCAGCATCCAGAGCCACATTTAGACCATATGAAAGTGACTCTGTCATAACATTTGTCTCAAAATTTTCCTCACTTGTACCCATTGCTGTACAAATTCTGCTGATAATCCAAGGAGGAAGAAATCCCTCTTTAATATCAATAGTATATGACACATTTGTGGATTCTATTGAAGATTAGTTCTCTGTAGAATCAAGATTTTGTACAACAACCCTTATAGACACTTTACAAACAGCTTCTTCCCATTCTGGCAAATGAAGTGATGCATTCTCAAATGGCATTGGTGAATTCAATAATGGAACATCAACAAAATCCACTGAGCTGAGAAATGACCCTGGATTTATTTTCTCAAACTCGGATAACTCATGCAAATATTCTATTGTAGCTTGATCCACTTCTATGTTTCTGTAACACCACCATGAGCAGCAGACAATGCCATAGTAGAAATAAGGGAAGATGGCAACATAGATTGCGGGTGCACCCACGAGTGTAATGCTTTCCAAAAGGAAATCTCCATCTATTGGGAGAACTGTGAGTAAGGATTATATTTCGTATCTCCCTTATCAAGTGCAAAATCAAATGGAAACATGAATTCCTTCATCCCCATATACTTACTAGTATTACTCAACATATGGCACCAGTTAAGTGAAAAGGAAGAGATTAGGAGAATGCTAACTTTCAAGCTCAGATCCAAAGGTACTTTGTTGCCAGCTATTGGCAAATCCTGTCCAAAACTGTTAGCACATAAGAATGATCCTAAATTTCCCAATACACCTATAGAGTCATGAGTTGAAGTGGCACCAGTTGCTTCCTTATTATTTTTTGATCCCTTAAATGCCTTGGCTATATCAACAGTCATTCTTGAAGACAAAGCAACAGAGCTTGAAGAGAGCTCAACAATATTGTGAAAGTTGTTATATTCTTGACACTCAGCCTTTTTATCAATGTTTTTATTTGTATCTGCACTATTCATTACGGAATCAACATTACCAGATTATGTATGATTTTCATTCCTCCTCCAAATAAATTTTGATGAAATCTTCGCATCAGATAGTGTGGAATTTTGGTTGATCTCTTTTATATGTTTCTGAAACAGAGGAGCATCCTTTAACCTGTCTTTAGAGATAAGTATTTTAAGCCTGTCAGCAGTATTTGTAACAGGATAAATATCAGCAACACGAGTGTTAATGTATCTGGGCGCCCTGGACAATTCAATTTTTTTTAGACCCATCAACCACTGCATTATAGGACTTCTCTCCAGCAAGTAGATCATAATGTTTAATTTAGAACCTCTTTCCTAAAAGTCTTACCTTATTTCACTCACTGTCATCATTTGCCATAAATTTGCATACAGTTGCCCGAACAGTGGCCAGAATCTCCCTCACATGAGACCAGACACCTGTTTACATGAAAAAAACTTGGCAAAACATATATCAAACATGACCAATGAAGTATTTAACACTTTAGGAATGAAATTCCCAAAAAATCGAACTGAAAAATGACCATTCTGGAAAAAAAAGATTTTCCTGTAGCGCCGTAGTGTAAGATTTTGGCCATTGCGCTACAGGAATATTTTAAAACCAATTTTTGGCACTTTTTAGTCATTAATTCCATTTCGAATGAGGTTTTTATGGTAAACTTTGATCATGGTGTTATTTGTGAACCATTTAATCCATATAAATCCTTTAGAACCCTTCAGAACCTAAAGAAACAAAAAATAATAAAAATTTAAAGGTAAAAGTTCGAAAATTTCACTTAAAACCAAAATTTTTCTAAAGTAGGTAAAAGAGAAGACTTAAGAAAATGGGAAAACTTAAAATAAAAATGACAATCAAAATATAAAATTGAAGAAAACAAGTTCATTACTTAACATCTGGCTCCAGCTGCGGGATGAAGTTCTCCCTGTGAGGCTTCAAGAACCTGTAGACCAGTGCCTTCTGTAACCAAAACTGCATGTTTTTCTGCAAACCATCCATTGCGCTATGGAGTCTTTATTCAATCCTTCACACACTGATATATACAATGAAAATCAAATCTCTTTCTCTGAGGAACCTTCCATCTACTGAATCAAATCGAAATCTCATTTCCAATGTAACCAAGAAAAAATTTGATCAACCCACCAAAACTTGTTTCCAACTCCAAATATATATATAATCAGAAATATTGGAAAACATGAAGAGCAAAGATTTAACAACTTATACCCACTTTCATCAAATAGTGTCTCTGAAATAACAGATTTATAACCTGGTATTGACTCTAAATAATCTGCTACTGGATCATAAAAATTTCCACAAGTTACCTCTTCCTGCTCTATGAAAAAGACAAGCTATCCATAAGAATATTTTGTTCCATGAATATCAATCAGGCATTGGAGATAAAAGATATCAGGATCAGCCTGAATTTGCTCCGGATTTTTTTGGATAGTATCATTAATAATGTTAATAAGCTGAACCTCCTTTTCCCCACTGTCTTCAAATGAATGACTATCATGCATTGGCTTTTGCTGTTCAAGGATAATAGACTGAATGCATTCTTGAATCTGCTAATCAGATTGTGACATATCACACACCTCACAGATTTCTTGGTCTTTCTTTTCAATTTCATCATCATATTTATTAAAAATTAGAGCATCTTCATAATGATTTTGAACAGCAAATTTATCATAACTATGAACATGAGTAACTTCTAAAAAAATGTGAACAGCCTGGCCTTCATCGAATTTAGTATCAAAACCAAAAGGAATAGAATCTAATTCATCATAGAATTCTTGTCTTGGAACCCTAATCTCTTCATCATAACAAGGAGTATTCTGAGAAATTTTGAATGATGATGCTAAATGTTCATCTTTTCCTTCAATACAAAGATGATCTTTAACACAATAATGGTTTTCAACAGTTTGTTGAACTAGAGACTGATCTTCAAATGGATTAGCATTCAAATGGTTATTAAGGCTATTGGAATCATTATGAGAATGTTCCAAACTATTTCTACTGATCTTATCACTTGAATAATCCTCAAACTGACCTAAAACAACAACTTGATTATCATAATGATCATGGCATTCTTCCTTGACAGCAGTATCTGAAAATGCTACCTTTTCATCTCCAACAAATTCTGAAACTTCAACTTCTTCATAACATGTTTTGAACCCTTGATTGTACTCATCATCATGATTTTTTCAATCAGAAATTGTATGATAAACATCAGCCTGCTCACAAAAATCTTTTAAAAAGAGTTCAGCTGAGAACAGATACTTACAATGTTTCCGAAAACATGTGTGGAATTCTTTTAGTGAGGAGATGCTAGCAGTGGGAAGAGAAAAATACCAATCTCGTGCATCTTGTTCAAGTGAACACATGAACATCTTCATGAGCACATCTTCATGCTGGATATTTAACTGGACCATACAATGATGAAATCTGATGAGGTGATCTGAAGGATTATCCTCTTTTCTTTCCCTAAACCGTGGAAGACAATCTCCCCAAACATCCATAGTAGGTACTGGATTTGGAAAACCTGGAATATCAGAAAAATTGAAAGGTGCAAACCTTCGAGCGATAATAGCTTCCATGGACATCGGTCTCTGCATCTTGAAATAGTGGAGTCACCAATCAATTTTTCAACAGATTTTGTTTCTTCTTCTCAGAAAGATAAAGGGGTGACAGTAGTTCAAATTAATTAGGGCTGCATAAAGTTGGGGATGACTGAAACCTTCTAATTTTTCTAGTTGTTTTTAGTATCTATTCTGGGTTTGAAACACCCAGCTGTAAATGTGAAACAGGTCTGCTTTTAGTTCCAATTCCCCTATTAGCCACTGTGACAAACTTGGTGAAAAATAGCCTTAAAAATGTGCTGGTTTAAGTTCACCTCTTAAAACCAGTCAAATGATAAGTATCCCAGGGAAAAAAATATTTTCAACTTCATTCCCCGGCAACGGTGCCAAAGATGTTTGTGCTAGAAATTGTTTCCAAGGCTAAAGAAACAAGCCAACACAATCTCAAATAAAACTCAATAAAGTAAACTAGGTTTTAGGGTTTCTTGAAATGTTTTCTTGGTTATAAATTTGGTGACAAACAAGAAATACACTCATGAGCCAAATAAGAACTGAATCATAAGCAAGAAAAGACAAAGATGCATAATATATTCACCAGTATCCTACATAACACAATATTGAAGTTCATACATAAAAGATAAGCATCACCAGCATACAAACATAGACCAGCAATGAATTTATCAGTTAAGCAACTAAACAAGTCAAAAATGAAGCCAAAACATGTACTCAAGGGTGTAAAAGATCATATATTTCATAATCTGTCATCAAATACATATGAGAGTTATGATACTTAGCTCACAAATAAGTCCAAAAGACCTCCTGAAGTCCTCCCAAAAATACAACCCCTCTTCTATTCCTTTGTCCCTCTTTTATAATTACAAATAAGTAGTTCTATATTCCCTTCATTAGGTCGAAATTGAAACTACCCAGCAGTTACATTAACTAACTTTCAACTAATTGACTAAAAATAGCAAAATCGGATTCCTGGCAAATATGGCGAATTTCTGGAAAATAGGTGTCAAAGAAGCTTCCACATCTCTCAATAACTGACACTTGTGTAAAACATGAGAGAGGTTTTTGTGAATGGGTTCGTGATGCACAAAAACCTCTCTTGGTTTTTAACAATTCATCTCCAATCAATCAGAATATGCCCCGCCAAATGAACACTAAAACAGGAAAATATTAAATATTTAAAATTCCTGAAAAATAGGCTGTAAAGATTAAACTGAATCTTTCAAACCTTGATAGATGTTTCAAAAATGAGAGAGGTTTTTGTATATTATTATATTATGAACACAAACCGCTTTTGTTTTTCAAAATTTCCTCTCCATCAGCTCGTGGTATGCATTTTACTTCAATAACCCAAAACAGGAAAAACTGAGCAAAATTCTCAGTAATTTTTTGCATTTCAATATCATCTTTTTCATCTGAAATTTCTTCTAGCATTGCTCTGACCTACCAGTATTTGATCACTTCTAGTAATTTCATCATCATGTGCCTGATCATTGCAAGAACTACTGCTGCTGGCAGAGCTGGTTCTTGGACCTCCTGTATTCCATGACTGAATATCCACTGGCATATCTCTTTGATTATGATCATGCCATTCTTCTTTTTCCAGCATTCTCCGTCTTTATCAAAGATATTCTAAATATTTGTTGATCAACTCATGTTTTTTAAAGTGTTCACCCTGTAAACAAATAAGATAAATATACATTCTCTGGTATCACTACAGTTTGTTTTTGAGTACAGCAGTCCAAAGAAATGGAATAATCTGAAGAACAAATATCAATGAACAGTAATCAACAACAATTCACTGCCTCATGTATATATCCTTTCACCTGTTGGGAAGGTTAATGAGTTAGTGGAATTAAATCATGGGTCCCTTGGATTGGAAGTACGATCATCTGAGTTTTTGGATAAGACTTATAAAATTCTTCCAGGATTTACACTCTCAAGCTGGTCATTGATCATATGCACCAAACTCTGGATGAAAATAATGGGCCAGTTAACAGAATCATCAGATGTAAGACAGAAAAACCACATAAGAACCCTTCAAATATTTTAAATGCTTAATAATAGCTGATCTCATAGATTGGCAGAGAGCTCAATCCATGAAACTGCATGTGAAGTTGGGTGTGTCTAGTGTTGACTTTTCAGTGGACTCCTTTTTACAAGCAGCATCCAGAGCCACATTTAGACCATATGAAAGTGACTCTATCACAACATTTGTCTCAAAATTTTCCTTACTTGTACCCATTGCTGTACAAATTCTGCTGATAATCCAAGGAGGAAGAAATCCCTCTTTAATCTCAATAATATATGACACATTTGTGGATTCTATAGAAGATTAGTTCTCTGTATATTAAATATTTTGTACAACAACCCTTATAAACGGTTTACAAATAGTTTCTTCCCGTTCTGGCAAATGAAGTGATGCATTCTGAAATGGCACTGGTGAATTCAATAATGGAACATCAACAGAATCCACTGAGCTGAGAAATGACCCTGGATTTATTTTCTGAAACTCGGATAACTCGTGCAAATCTTCTATTGTAGCTTTCTCCACTTCTATGTTTCTGCAACACCACCACGAGCAACAGACAATGCCATAGTAGAAATAAGGGAAGATGGAAACATAAATTGCGGGTGCACCCACGAGTGTAATGCTTTCCAAAAGGAAATCTCCTTCTGTTAGGAGACTGTGAGCAAGGATTATATTTTGTATCTCCCTTATCATGTGCAAAATCAAATGGAAACATGAATTTCTTCATCCCCATATACTTACTAGTATTACTCAGCATATGGCACCAATTAAGTGAAAAGGAAGAGATTAGGCGAATGCTAACTTTCAAGCTCAGATCCAAAGGTACTTTGTTGCTAGCTATTGGAAAATCCTGTCCAAAACTGTTAGCACGTAAGAATGATCCTAAATTTCCCAATAGACCTGGAGAGTAATGAGTTGAAGTGGCACCAGTTGCTGCCTTATTATTTTCCGATCCCTTAAATGCCTTGGCTATATCAACAGTCATTCTTGAAGACAAAGCAACAGATCTTGAAGAGAGCTCAACAATATTGTGAAAGTTGTTATATTCTTGACACTCAACCTTTTTATCAACATTTTTATTTGTATCTATACTATTCATTAAGGAGTCAACATTACCAGATTATGTATGATTTTCATTCCTCCTCCAAATAAATTTTGATGAAAGCTTCGCATCAGATAGTGTGGAATTTTGGTTGATCTCTTTTATATGTTTCTGAAATAGAGGAGCATCCTTTAACCTATCTTTAGAGCTAAGTATTTTAATCCTGTCAGCAGGCTTTGTAATAGGATAAATATCAGCAACATGAGTGTTAATGTATCTGGGCGACCTCGACAATTCAATTTTTTTTAGACCTAGCAACCACTGCATTATAGGAATTCTCTCCAGCAAGTAGATCATAATGTTTAATTTAGAACCTCTTTCCTGAAAGACTTGCCTTATTTCGCTCACTGTCATCATTTGACATAAATTTGCATACAGTTGCCAAAACAGTTGCCAGAATCTCCCTCACATGAGACCAGACACCTGTTTACATGAAAAAAACTTGGCAAAACATATATCAGACATGACCAATGAAGTATTTAACACTTTAGGAACGAAATCCCCAAAAAATCGGGCTGAAAAATGAGCATTCTGGCAAAAAACGATTTTCCTGTAGCACCGCAGTGTAATTTTTTGGCCGTTGCGCTACAGGAATATTTTAAAACCAATTTTGCCACTTTTTAGTCATTAATTCCATTTTGAATGAGGTTTTTATGGTAAAATTTGATCATGGTGTTATTTGTGAACCAATTAATCCATATAAATCCTTTAGAACCCTTTAGAACCTAAAGAAACAAAAAATAATAAAAATTTAAAGGTAAAACTTCAAAAATTTCACTTAAAACCAAAAATTTTCTAAAGTAGGTAAAAGAGCAGACTTAAGCAAATGAGCAAACTTAAAATAAAAATGACAATCAAAATATAAAATTGAAGAAAACAAGTTGATGACTTAACATCTGGCTCCATCTGTGGGATGAAGTCCTCCCTGTGAGGCTTCAAGAAACTGTAGACCAGTTCCTTCTATAACCAAAACTGCCTATTTTTCTGCAAACCATCCATTGGGCTATGGAATCTTTATTCAATCCTTCACACACTGATATATACAATGAAAATCAAATCTCTTTCTTTGAGGAACCTTCCATCTACTGAATCAAATCGAAATCTCATTTCCAATGTAACCAAGAAAAAATTTGATCAACCCACCAAAACTTGTTTCCAACTCCAAATATATATATAATCAGAAATATTGAAAAACATGAAGAGCAGAGATTTAACAACTTATACCCACTTTCATCAAATAGTGTCTCTGAAATAACATATTTATAACCTGGTATTGACTCTAAATAATCTGCTACTGGATCATAAAAACTTCCACAAGTTACCTCTTCCTGCTCTATGAAAAAGACAAGCTGTCCATAAGAATATTTTGTTCCATGAATATCAATCAGGCATTGGCGATAAAAGACATCAGGATCAGCCTGAATTTGCTCCGAATTTTTTTGGATAGTATCATTAATAATGTTAATAAACTGAACCTCCTTTTCCCCACTGTCTTCAAATGAATGACTATCATGCATTGGATTTTGCTGTTCAAGGATAATAGACTGAATGCATTCTTGAATCTGCTGATCAGATTGTGACTTATCACACACCTCACAGATTTCTGGGTATTTCTTTTCAATTTCATCATCATATTTATTAAAAATTAGAGCATCTTCATAATGATTTTGAACAACAGATTTATTATAACTATGAATATGAGTAACTTCTGAAAAAATGTGAACAGCCTGGCCTTCATCAAATTTAGTATCAAAACCAAAAGGAATAGAATCTAATCCATCACAGAATTCTTGTCTTGGAACCCTAATCTCTTCATCATAACAAGGAGTATTCTGAGAAATTTTGAATGATGATGCTAAAGGTTCATCTTTTCCTTCAATACAAAGCTGATCTTTTACACAATAATGGTTTTCAACAGTTTGTTGAACTAGAGATTGATCTTCAAATGGATTAGCATTCAAACGGTTATTAAGGCTGTTGGAATCATTATGAGAATGTTCCAAACTATCTCTACTGATCTTATCACTTGAATAATCCTCAAACTGACCTAAAACAACAACTTGATTATCATAATGATCATGGCATTCTTCCTTGAAAACAGTATCTGAAAATGTTACCTTTTCATCTCCAACAAATTCTGAAACTTCAACTTATTCATGACATGTTTTGAACCCTTGATTGTACTCATCATCATGATTTTCTAAATCAGAAATTGTATGATAAACATCAGCCTGCTCACAACAATCTTTTAAAAAAGAGTTCAGCTGAGAATAGATACTTACAATGTTTCCGAAAACATGTGTGGAATTATTTTAGTGAGGAGATGCTAGCAGTGGGAAGAGAAAAATACCAATCTCATGCATCTTGTTCAAGTGAATACATGAACATCTTCATGAGCACATCTTCAAGCTGGATATTTAACTGGACCATACAATGATGAAATCTGATGAGGTGATCTGAAGGATTATCCTCTTTGCTTTCCCTAAACCGTGGAAGACAATCTCCCCAAACATCCATAGTAGGTACTGGATTTGGAAAACCTGGAATATCAGAAAAATTGAAAGGTGCAAACCTTCGAGCGATAATAGATTCCATGGACATCGGTCTCTGCATCTTGAAATAGTGGAGTCCCCAATCAATTTGTCAACAGATTTTGTTTCTTCTTCTCAGAAAGAGAAAGGGGTGACAGTAGTTCAAATTAATTAGGGCTGCATAAAGTTGGGGATGACTGAAACCTTCTAATTTTTCTAGTTGTTTTCAGTATCTATTCTGGGTTTGAAACACCTAGCTGTAAAGGTGAAACAGGTCTGCTTTTAGTTCCAATTCCCTTATTAGCCACTGTGACAAACTTGGTGAAAAATAGCCTTAAAAATGTGTTGGTTTAAGTTCACCTCTTAAAACCAGTGAAATGATAAGTATCCCAGGGAAAAATATGTTTTCAACTTCATTCCCCGACAACGGCGCCAAAGATGTTTGTGCTAGAAATTGTTTCCAAGGCTAAAGAAACAAGCCAACACAATCTCAAATAAAAATCAATAAAGTAAACTAGGTTTTAGGGTTTCTTGAAATGTTTTCTTGGTTATAAATTTGGTGAAAAACAGGGAATACACTCATGAGCCAAATAAGAACTGAATCATAAGCAAGAAAAGACAAAGATGCATAATATATTCACCAGTATCCAACATAACACAATATTGAAGTTCATACATAAAAGATAAGCATCACCAGCATACAAACATAGACCAGCAATGAATTTATCAGTTAAGCAACTAAACAAGTCAAAAATGAAGCCAAAACATGTATTGAAGGGTGTAAAAGATCATATATTTCATAATCTGTCATCAAATACATATGAGAATTATGATACTTAGCTCACAAATAAGTCCAAAAGACCTCCTGAAGTCCTCCCAAAAATCCAACCCCTCTTCTGTTCCATTGTCCCTCTTTTATAATTACAAGGAAGTAGTTCTATCTTCCCTTCATTAGGTCGAAATTGAAACTACCCAGCAGTTACATTAACTAACTTTCAACTAATTGACTAAAAATAGCAAAATCGGATTCCTGGCAAATATGGCGAATTTCTGGAAAATAGGTGTCAAATAAGCTTCCACATATCTCAATCCGTGACACCTGTGTAACCCTGAGAGAGGTTTTTGGGAACGGGTCTGTGATGGATGAAAACCTCTCTTGGTTTTTGACAATTCATCTCCAATCAATCAGAATATGCCCCGCCAAATGAACACTAAAACAGGGAAATATTAAATATTTAAAATCCTTGAAAAATAGGCTGCAAAGATTAAACTGAATCTTTCAAACCTTGATAGCTGTTGTAAAACTGAGAGAGTTTTTTGTATATTATTATCTTATTAACAAAAACCTCTTTTGGGTTTCAAAATTTCCTCTCCATCAGCTCGTGGTTTGCATTTAACTTCAATAACCCAAAACAGGAAAAACTGAGCAGAATTCTCAGTAATTTTTTGCATTCCAATATCCTCTTTTTCATCTGAAATTTATTCTAGCATTGCTCTGCCCTACCAGTATTTGATCACTTCTAGTAATTTCATCATCATGTGCCTGATCATTGCAAGAACTACTGCTACTGGCAGAGCTGGTTCTTAGACCTCCTGTATTCCATGTCTGAATATCCACTGGCATATCTCTCTGATTATGATCATGCCATTCTTCTTTTTCCAGCATTCTCCGTCTTTCTCAAAGATATTCTAAATATTTGTTGATCAACTCATGTTTTTTAAAGTGTTCTCCCTATAAACAAATAAGATAAATATACATTCTCTAGTATCACTACAGTTTGTTTTTGAGTACAACAGTCCAAAGAAATGGAATAATCTGAAGAACAAATATCAATGAACAGTAATCAGCAACAATTCACTGCCTCATGTATATATCCTTTCACCTGTTGGGAAGGTCAATGAGTTAGTGGAATTAAATCATGGGTCCCTTGGATTGGAAGTACGATCATCTGAGTTTTTGGATAAGACTTATAAAATTCTTCCAGGATTTACACTCTAAAGTTGGTCATTGATCATATGCACCAAACTCTGGATGAAAATAATGGGCCAGTTAACAGAATCATCAGATGTAAGACAGGAAAACCACATAAGAACCCTTCAAATATTTTAATTGATTAATAATAGATGATCTCAGAGATGGGCAGAGAGCTGAATCCATGAAACTGCATGTGAAGTTGGGTGTGTCTAGTGTTGACTTTTTAGTGGACTCCTTTTTACAAGCAGCATCCAGAGCCACATTTAGACCATATGAAAGTGACTCTGTCACAACATTTGTCTCAAAATTTTCCTCACTTATACCCATTGCTGTACAAATTCTGCCGATAATCCAAGGTGTAAGAAATCCCTCTTTAATCTCAATAGTATATGACACATTTGTGGATTCTATAGAAGATTAGTTCTCTGTAGAATCAAGATTTTGTACAACAACCCTTATAGACGGTTTACAAACAGCTTCTGCCCATTCTGGAAAATGAAGTGATGCATTCTGAAATGGCACTGGTGAATTCAATAATGGAACATCAACAGAATCCACTGAGCTGAGAAATGACCCTGGATTTATTTTCTCAAACTCGGATAACTCATGCAAATCTTCTGTTGTAGCTTGCTCCACTTCTAGGTTTCTGCAACACCACCATGAGCAGCAGACAATGCCATAGTAGAAATAAGGGAAGATGACAACATAGATTGTGGGTGCACCCACGAGTGTAATGCTTTCCAAAAGGAAATATCCTTCTGTTGGGATAACTGTGAGCAAGGATTATATTTTGTATCTCCCTTATCATGTGCAAAATCAAAAGGAAACATGAATTCCTTCATCCCCATATACTTACTAGTATTGCTCAGCATATGGCACTAGTTAAGTGAAAAGGAAGAGATTAGGCGAATGCTAACTTTCAAGCTCAGATCCAAAGGTACTTTGTTGCCAGCTATTGGCAAATCTTGTCCAAAACTGTTAGCACGTAAGAATGATCCTAAATTTCCCAATAGACCTGGAGAGTCATGAGTTGAAGTGGCACCAGTTGCTGCGTTATTATTTTCCGATCCCTTAAATGGCTTGGCTATATCAACAGACATTCTTGAAGACAAAGCAACAGAGCTTGAAGAGAGCTCAACAATATTGTGAAAGTTGTTATATTCTTGAGACTCAGCCTTTTTATCAATGTTTTTATTTGTATCTGTACTATTCATTAAGGAATCAACATTACCAGATTATGTATGATTTTCATTCCTCCTCCAAATAAATTTTGATGAAAGCTTCGCATGAGATAGTGTGAAATTTTGGTTGATCTCTTTGATATGTTTCTGAAACAGAGGAGCATACTTTAACCTGTCTTTAGAAAGTATTTTAAGCCTGTCAGCAGGCTTTGTAATTGGATAAATATCAGCAACACGAGTGTTAATGTATCTGGGCGACCTGGACAATTCAATTTTTTTTAGACCCAGCAACCACTGCATTATAGGACTTCTCTCCAGCAAGTAGATCATAATGTTTAATTTAGAACCTCTTTCCTAAAAGTCTTGCCTTATTTCGCTCACTGTCATCATTTGCCATAAATTTGCATACAGTTGCCAGAACAGTTGCCAGAATCTCCCTCACATGAGACCAGACACCTGTTTACATGAAAAAAACTTGGCAAAACATATATCAAACATGACCAATGAAGTATTTAACACTTTAGGAACAAAATCCCTAAAAAATCGGACTGAAAAATGACCATTCTGGCAAAAAATGATTTTCCTGTAGCGCCGCAGTGTAATTTTTTGGCCGTTGCACTATAGGAATATTTTAAAACCAATTTTGGCACTTTTTAGTCATTAATTCCATTTTGAATGAGGTTTTTATGGTAAAATTTGATCATGGTGTTATTTGTGAACCAATTAATCCATATAAATCCTTTAGAACCCTTCAGAACCTAAAGAAACAAAAAATAATAAAAATTTAAAGGTAAAACTTCGAAAATTTCACTTAAAACCAAAATTTTTCTAAAGTAGGTAAAAGGGCAGACTTAAGCAAATGAGCAAACTTAAAATAAAAATGACAATCAAAATATAAAATTGAAGAAAACAAGTTCATGACTTAACAGATCGAAAGTCAACATCAGGACATGTGTTCATTCTTGCTGAAGGACCAATCAGCTGGTTAAGCAAGAAACAGAGTGCCATTGCACTCTCATCTACAGAAGCAGAGTACCGAGGAGTTGTAAATGCAACAACTCAATGTTTATGGTTACAAGGGTTACTTGGTGAGTGTGGCTTCAAATCAGAATGCTCAACTACTATTCATTGTGATAATCAAAGTACCATTTGAATCTGCAATGATCTAGTTCAGAGACAAAGAACCAAACACATTGAGATCCATATGCACTACATCAGACATCTTGTGCATGATGACACCATTCACTTAATCTTCTGCTCATCTTTAGAACAAGTAGCAGATATCTTCACCAAAGTTTTTTGTGAGAAGACATTCAACAATATCAAATCACTCTTGGGGATTGCTGATCATGCTGTGAAGCATGAGTGATGACAAGATTTTCAAATTTTGTTTTGTTGTCCATGTTTAAGGGAGGATTTTTCCCACTAGGTTTTTGCCTCTTTCCTTGGTTAGATGGACATGCAGTATGTAAAGGGTGACTAAGCCTTGTTTCTAGGCCCTATAATTTTGTGATATTTTACTCATAAGTCACGCTTAAGGGGGGGTTTTAGAATAATCAACCCATAGTTAGCTACCTTAGACATTAATTAATCCAATTTTTGTTTTATTTGCCTAGTTTCCATATTCCACCTTATGCAAGTTGTCCTCCACATCTCCAAAGTGGTCAAACTTGATAAGTTTGATTCATGGAGAACTTGGGAAACCAGTTGGAATCAAATCTGCTTGATTCCTGTCCTTCCTAGCACATGTCTTCTTTTTCTGCTTTATTGCCTGCTTTTGCTGAGTTTTAAGGCAATTGGGAAATTTTGACTAGGTGAAGTTAACTTGTTTTTTATCCTCATCATCCTCCACTCTTTTCTCCTATGAAAATCATGTATGAGTTGTACTTCCATCATATATTAGCTTTCCTAATTGATTTTTCCAATCCGTGAGCTCCTAGGTAGATTTGGAAACTGCTTTATGCACCTATGGGGGATTTGCTTAGATTTAGTAAGCCTGCTTTTGACCAAATTTGAATGGCATCCTTATGCGTTTATATCTCTCATGTAATTATTTATTGTGGCATCCTATGACTTCATAGGGTTGGCTATTGTACACTTATTCAATACAGATTAGTGTTCTACTCCATATTCTGTCTCCTTTGTGTGTAATTTGCATGTGTAATTGGCAATTTTTGTGAGTGTAATTGTTCTAACACCTAGGTTCAATTTCCACACTATGACGTCTATGCAATTGCTTGGTTATTAGATTATTCATGTGTATGAAATAATTAATGTGGTTTTTATTTATGTTTGGCTTTGAAACTTATGGGTGTGATTCTTATTATGCATAATTATAATGTTTTAGATGGATACCAATGGTATTACTATTTATGATTGTGTAGAAAGTACTTAGTATAATTATTTATAAATCGTGGACTATATAGGGTTTTGATTTACTTGGTATGTTCATTAGTTTTAAGATAATACTTAGTTAATGGAAAATATTTGGTTGATGAAAGGAGGTTTAATGATACAGACCTTGAAAGGTCTTCGCTGATTCTTAACATAGATTTAGTATGGGATATTAATAATTTGTATTATGTTGTATTTAATGGGTTGGTAGCTTGGATTTATATTTCTTTTTTAAAGCTATTAATATATACATATTTACCAAAAGTATACTTGGTTAGTTCATTGTTTATTATAATTAGAATAATACTAATCTAGGTTTTAAATGAACCTTTAGATTTGAACTAGTATTTAATTAAACATGGATCTGCTGACAAATGAAATTTGTCAGTAGAGTATATAGGCCCAAGAACATTTATGCAATAGGCCTGAAATAAAACCTAGTTTCTATGAAGCATATTTTGAAATAGTAAAGTATAATACATAAGTAAAACTAAAGTGCAAAACCCTTCATGGATGTTTATACATGAATTAACTTTACAGAAGTGAGCTAGATGTACAAACCCCTAGATAAACCTATCCTAGGAAATAAATTACAGCCTAGGGTTATAATTTAAAATGTAAACCCTAGAAGAACTAAAAAAGAAAAAAAATACATATGGTTAGAATCTATTATGTAATCATTTGCCTAATTTATCCAACATTTATTCTAGAAAATGAAATAGGAAGTCTAGGATCTCATACTTATAAATTTAAACTCCTTTAATGGTTGAAACATGCACACTCAATTAACCAGTATTAACAATTCATAGGTAGATCTGATCTATGTATTAGATAACCGAATCACTTGGGAACTACCATGTTGCACCCAACCATGACCCTGAACCATTCCTAGTTTCAATCCAGATCTTGCCAACCTGGTTCCAACATGTAAGTACCTTAGAGCACCTAAGGTGAGGCTATCCTAGTTTTGTATATCAGGACTGGATCAGTTCTCCTTCTTCTTCTTAGGGAAATGTTCTTCAAGAACTCTCGCTTGAGAAATTAGCAGGAAAAATAATGACACCAAAAGATAGATCAGGTCTCGAAGCCTTTTCTTGGATTGAGACTTTATAGGTAGCCTTTTTAGTCAAGGGGGGCAGTTAAATCAAGAATTGCTTCATTTCTTGATTTAATCCTTTCATTTAATTTAGTGCTTTTAATATTTAACTTAGGAACTTTTAGCTAGTTCCTAATTCGACTTTTATAGGTATCATACTATTTAATTTTTATCTTAATAATAATAGTAATAGATGGAACTTTTCCTTCTTTCTCATATTATTAATATTACTACTATATTTAATTTTAATACATACCATGTATAAAATACATAATAATATAACATTTGTTAACATTTGTCTTGGGGCATCACATATTGTGATCCTTAGACTTACGACACTTTCTTCATTAAGGCCATCAAGCAGATGGTTAGGTCTACTAGGCTAGGAAACTCTAAACATCCTTGCATGTTGGATTCCCTTGTATAACATGGTAGTTCTTTAGTACTTGATGAGAATATAGAAATTCAAAATTTCATTTAATCACTTATAAATAAGTCTGATGAGATCAATATTTTTCTTGAGTTGTTTTCACTCAGGAAGCATTAATTCTTTTTCAGTAACTCATAGTGCTTACCAAATCCCACAATCGACGCTAAAAATAGGGAGTTACAAACTTAGTGCTATTACAGAGCTCTTCGCTCAACACTAATGCTAGGATGTACTTGTACGATACACATAGGGATAAAATGGACAAGGATCTGATGCTCTAGAGATTATGCTCAACATCAACATCAACATGGAAGGTTCCATGGATTATGCCCAACACTTCCAACTTATCTTTTCATGTGTTCTAGAGATGCACACTCAACACAAATATAATACTCATGTGGTCCAGAGCTTCTTGATCAACACAATATTAATTACTCATGTGCTACAGAGCTCCTCGTTAAACACAAAACATATCATCAATCATGTGCTTCAGGGTCCACTCCCAACACAACCAAGGATATATATATCATCAACAATTGGCTTACACCCAATATATAAAAAAAATCATCATGTTCATATGGAGTGGGGTCTTCGACCCAATATATCAAAATAAAACATCAAGATAACATCACAATCAATAGGCTCATGGTTATACGTGTTAGGTCCAAAATTTAGGATATTACATCCCTCCCCGGTTAGAAAAACAACGTCCTTGGTGTTGTAGGGACTCAAAATGACATCATGAAACAAGGAGGGGTAAGCCTTTCTCATGGTGGCTTCATTCTCCCAAGTAGCCTCATCGGCTTCAAAGTGCTTCTATTGTACTTTCTACTGGACTATGGTGTGCTTCCTGAGCTGCACCTATCTTTTGTCAAATATATGAATAGGTTTAGGTGCAAACTCCCCTTCAGGTTCCACCTGTAATAAGGACCAATCAACTACATGTTTAGTATCATAAACATATTTCTTTAATAATGATGCATGGAAAACATTGTGGAATCTTATGTGTGCAGGTAATGCTAGTTTATATGCCACTGGTCCTCTCTTGGCTAGTATTTGAAAAGGTCCACAAAACCTAGGTGCTAACTTACCACACCTTCCCAAGCTCAAAGAGCTTCTTTTTTCTTTTACTTTCAAGTACACATGGTCTCCTATTTGATAATATTTATCTTTCCTTCTTTGATCCACGTAACTTTTCTGGTGGTCTTGTGCTTCTTTAAGGTTCACCTAGACCTTGGTAACTAATTATTCCAAGTCCATTAATAAATCAGGCCCTAGCATGAGCCGATCCACCAGGCTATCCCAAGTAATAGGTTTTCTACACTTCCGTCCATAGAGTACCTCAAAGGGACTCATCTTGGTGAAAGCCTGATAACCGTTGTTATATGCAAACTCTGCAAGATGAAGGTAGTCCTCCCACTTAGTGGGGTTGTTCATGACATACATCCTAAGCATGTCCTCAACAATTTGGTTTACTCTTTCGTTCTTCCCCTTTGTCTGTGGGTGATAAGCGGTGCTAAGGTTCAATTGCGTCTCCAATACGGAGAATAAATATCTCCAAAATTTTCTTGTAAACTTAGCATCTCTATCTGAGATGATTTACTTGGGTGTCCCGTGCAATATAAATATATCCTTTAATAAGATATCGAAAATTCTCACTGCCTTGTAGGTCGACTTCATAGGAATGAAGTGTGTTGCTTTTGACAACTTGTAAAATACTACAAAAATAGAATCATTTTGCTTTTTACTTTTCGATAGACTGGTAATAAAATCCATACTAATGACCTCCCACTTCCATTCTGAAATGGGTAACAGCTGCAGCAATCCCGAAGGGTGCTGATTCTTAGCTTTGACTAGATGACATTCGTGACATTTTGCGATAAACATCACAATGTCGACCTTTAACTTAGGCCAAAAAAAGTATCTATTGACGGTGAATATCATATTTTGATATCCCGGGTGCCCCGAGTAGGGTTCCTGATGGAAATTCATGAGGATGCTGGATCGAATGTCCCCTCCTTCTAGAATGTACAATCTCTCCTTGGACCATAGCAGTCCTGATTCATCTACCTTGTATTCTTTTTGTTGTTGAAACAACCTGTCCTCTTGGAATTTCTTGAGGATTTCTACATAGAAAGGGTCAACTTTGTTGTCCATTCTAATCCTCTCATGCAAATCTCCATTGGTTTGAATTAAAGTCACCTCATATATCATATGAGTCTATCATATTAAATCATCAGCAACCTTGTTCTCATTTCCCTTAATATGCTTTAGCTCGAAATGGTACTCGCTAAGGAAATCCAACCATTTGGCTTGCTTACATTCAGATCCGGTTGATCGAATAAATACTTCAGACTCGTATTTTCTGTCTTCAAAAGGAACTTCCTTCCCATGAGGTAGTGCCTCCACATATTCAAAGCATGGATGATGGACACTAACTCAAGATAGAGTGTGGGGTAGTTCTTCTCATGCTCTTTTAACTTTCGTGATTCATAACAGATCACATGGTCATTCTGCAAGAGGACTCCTCCGAGTCCTTTCTTGATTACATCTGTGCAAGAAACCAAATCCCATCAGGATTTTAAATTCATAGTATCAATGTGGTCATCAAAAGCTACTTAATGTTTTGAAAATTTTCCTCGCACTTGGTCGTCCATAAGAAATTATTTGCTTTCTTTTGCAAAGCGGTCATGGGAAAAGTGATTCTCGAGAAGTTCTCAATGAACTTTCAAGATAATATTCGACTAATCCCAAAAAGGACCTAATGTCAATGACACTAGTAGGAGTAGGGAAATACTTTATGGCTCTAATCTTTTCTAGGTCCACAACTATCCCTGTCTCAGAGATAATGTGACCTAAGTATTGTATATATGGTTTATAAAAATCACATTTACTAAACTTAGCATAAATATGGTGTTATCGTAACACTCGTAGTACTATGTGAAGGTGCTCTTTGTGTTCCTCTTTATTCTTGGAATAAACTAGGATGTCATCTATAAATACCAAAACAAACTTATCCAGATATTTACTGAATATGTTGTTCATCATACACATAAATTTTGCGAGTGCATTGGTCGACCCGAATGGCATCACTAGAAATTTGTATTTACCGTACCTTGTATGGAAGGAAGTTTTGTGAATATCCTCGTTGTGAATATGTAATTGATGGTACCTAGATCGTAGGTAAATATTTGAAAATATTTGGTCTTCTCCCACCTGATCAAATAAGTCATCGATTGTAGGGAGTGGGTATCGGTTCTTGATAGTAATCAGGGAACCGCTTGATCTTTGAGGAAACCATTTGTGGGTTTTGTAGATCGAGCCTTCCCCTCACTAAATCATCCTCAAATCTTCCCTAATTCTGACTGATTTTCACTATATCTGACTTTTTGACTACTCAAACCCCAACGCCCCACTGAAAATTTGACTTTTTCTAGAATTGATTTTTTTCGAAAAATAATTACATGGGTGTGTAGATCAGGTATTCCTCACTTTAGAACAACCGCAACATTGAGCCAGTTCCTACCAGATTTCCCTATATTTGAAAAACAGACTTTCATCCTCCTACCCCCCCTCATCAGATTTTGATTTTTCCAGATCTGATTTTTCCTGAAATTTTCTGACTTGGGTTTGTAGATAGGGCTATCCTGATCTCATTTCGACCCCAACGCTGAGTTGATAGCACTAGTGAAAAATGAGAGATTAGTGACTAGGACACCAAAAATTTTGGTCACCACAATTTTTTTCAAGGGATAAATGACCAAAATTGATAAATTTAAGTGGTCTAACTAAAAAAGGCCAAGATAAATGACCACTTTTGGTCACGGGATAAAACTAAACTAAAAAATACCAAGATAAATGACCAAATTTTGTCACAGGATATCTAGACAAAAAATCTCCCCATAATAATTGGTCATTTATTTGGTCATTTTTATTTGTGGATTAGTTCAGCAATGGAAAATTACAATTTTGACAATGGATTTGTACATTTTACTAAATTCTAAGACCACAGATGGATTCAGAGACCCCCTAGAACATACTAAAATGTAGACTTCCTCATGTGTCACAATTCCACTGTTGACACCAAATTAGCTATGACAATGTCCTAGCGGTGAGCTATGGCTTATATATTTGAAAATAAATATACAAATATACCTATATACATTTGTTTTTAAATATTTTATATATAATTAAATAATATTAATTATTAAATTGTTTGCGTTATAAATTAAAAAAAATGTTACTAATTTTTTTTACTATATACTAATAATATATATATAATAATAATAATAATAATAAATTAAATTAAAAAAACAAAACAAGTTAAACAAATACAAATTTCATTCTACCATAACATACGACACCATATTAGTGTAGTTTAACAAATTGGGTTTTGGCTCCAAAGTGAAGTGATGGGTTCCAATGTAGAACAATCTTCCCATTTCATTACCATATGATAGGCATCCTTCTAAGATTACATTTCACTCAAGCTCAAGGTGACCATGTTGTATGGAGCTTCTTACTCTCTTCGGTCCAAAAAAAGGGACGTCTACGGTTAACTACCCAAAAAATATAGGCAAATGGGTTTTTAAACATTATATGCACAAAGTTTGAGAAGTTATCTCCTTGTCAACGTTCAAAATTGAACCCTTCCTAGCCCTTTGAATGGGTTCTAGCCCTTCCTAGAAGTGTAAAGTTAAAATTTCCCTTCAAAAAATATTTAAAATATGAATTTTACCCTTCCAATTAAGAAGGACATAATTTATATCAACATTTCAAAAAAAGGGCACCATTTGAAATTACCCATCTTTATATTTCTCAAGATGTTGAAATTCCTATGTTATAAAGTTCAACTCATCATTCAAAATAATGGAAATATGATAAATTATAATCACTCACTCACTCATGACTCTGATTCCCAAGTCAATTGGAGATGTAGTCTAAAGTGTGACAATGTGTCAACAACTACGACTATAATTGAAAAGAACAAGTAATAGTCCACTACTAGGCCCAGAATGAGCTCAAAACTTTGTTCCTACTACCTATGTAAACCTCTCTACCAATGTCCACTCATTTTTCATCAAAATGAAATTCAAAAGGTCAGTTTGATGAGTCCTCCTCTGCAAGACTTTATTTTTTGCATGAATATCATGGACTCATGACAACTATAAACAAGACTCAATGTCATGCAAATACAAATAATGGCATGTAGCTAGGACCACAAACCGTGTAGAGGCCGATTTATGCATAGCTATAGAGAGGTGTCATTGGGCACACGATATGGAAAAACAATGGCTATTAATAAAATGAAGAAAAAAATCAATTTTTGGCTCAATAATAGTCTTCAATTTGATGGGTGTCATGATCGTAATGTAATCTTCCTCCGCCCTTCCAAATATTTGTGGTTTTTCACAACATTTGTCTTCAACGCCACCAAAATACATATAAAAATTACTTGGATTTACATCAGCTTCCCTTTAAATCCTCATCTCATAGTCATAACTAAGGATTATTATGCATGCACATCCTCACCTTATAATATGAATTGGGTCAAGGCGCAAAGACAACCATATATAAAATATTAAATCTGTCAAGAAGCAAAGAGTAAGAGACAGCTATAAGTAAGTCTTATATTAAATTTAACATATAAGTCTTTAATTAACACTATCAATTGAAATTTGACACGTTGGATTGTTGTGATCTTCTTATCACTCCTCACCAATGTGATTGCAAATCATTCTTTGAAGGTGAAATCCATAATTTTAGGCCTTCTTCCTCATTATCAAGCCTTTTGGTAAGACAATAAAGAGGGTAGTGGAATGCATCAGCATGGAAAATGGTTTTGACATAAAGGTATACAGATTAATTTTTTTCATTGAATAACTCAAATTCCTACCCGTGACTGTTGATTCACTGAATCCAACCTAGCCATTAATAAACATCTTTTGGTTTTTGGTTCAATTTAAAAGGCAGATTGTTGAGACTCAGACATGCAGTGAGTTGCAAGGGTTCAATTGACTTAAGATTGATTCCATTGCCTCTCCATCTCATACATGTATGCTTTCATGACAAGTGTTGAACAAAAAATTTGATGCCCTGACCCCGATTATACTAGCTTTGCTAACTTGCTTGGTATGTAGGAATTTTTTTTTAATGTTTTATGAGTTGTGTATTATTTTTTATTAGGTGCCCAAACCTTATCATTATTACATCTGCCAATCTTGGATTGCACGTGGATGCCCCAATATTCTTATGACATAGTCTAAGTAGTTGTTTTGTATAATGAAGTGTGCCCCAACTTGAAAAAATACACATATCACAACTTATGACACACATGACAACTTGTATAGTTGTTATGTTAGTAAAATGTTAAATTAATGATACACATATGAAAATTTAATGTGTTGAAAATATGTTTTATTGAAAATATATCATTTTTTCATGTAAATAGTAAGCGTTCTCAATTGTTGAAAATTGTAAAATTTTGAAAAAACAATTATATTTTTTACAATTTTTTTGGTGAAAAAATTTAATTAATTTATACTTGTCAATTGAAGTGAAATTATTTATATTTACCTTCAAAGAAGTTATCCAAAAATGAATTCCATTCCAATTGAAATTAATACCCGCCCTTCAAATTTCATCACTGCTCCTTGTTCCGCACCATTAGAACTTATAGATACAAACAATCTAATTCACCCTAGTATTCAAAGGGAAAGTCAATGCCATTTGCTTGACAAACAAACACCAAAATGTGAACTATTTGCAGAAAATGAAAACAACCCTGCTGTAAAAAACATTATGCACAATACGGATAAAAGAGTTGGGTCGAAGAATACAATTGAGAGTGTGTAAAATATGGCGTTAGATGTGCAGTGTTCAATGCAAAATTCTAGAAGTGGGAGATATTGGACTGTGCAGTGTCTGAGGATATACAATAATCCACATTAAGACCTGGTTATTTCAATTTTATTTATATTTCAATATATTATGTAAAAGTTGCCGCAAGTGCAATGATAATGAGCTCAATTGGTAATCTCATCCAGAAGAGGGACTCAGAAAATGAAACTCTAGGATAAAGCTAAAGAGAACCCATAAACCTCTACATTTTTTAATTGTTACGAGAAAATGTTTGCACTTGCCGTTAGGTTTCTTAGCGTGCTTGAAAGCTCATGTTTGGCCATGAATAAAACTGCCATCGCTCTATAATCTTCAACTCATAAATACAAATTTGAATAGTATTGAGAAATTAACCTTGAAATCACCCAGGACAGACTAGCGCGGAAATTTTGCTCAATGGAGTATGATGACCCAATACATAATACATTTTAGTTAGATGGGTTGTTCATCAAACAAAAACACTGTAACTAAACTCATCTATGTTCAAGGATTCAATGGCAGAATGTGTTTCAATCTATATGGCCATCCCAAAAAATTTCAATTTATTGTTTTTGAGTTTAGTTGATATTAGAATGATAAAATTTTAGCCCTAGAACTTTGAAATTGATTCAGAAATGGGCTTTTTCGGTCACCCTTTTTTTTTAATTAAAATTTGTGTATAACCCAAGAACTTTGAAATTGCTTCAGAAATTGCT
The DNA here is from genome assembly GCA_001517045.1 of Pseudotsuga menziesii. Lineage (NCBI taxonomy): Eukaryota > Viridiplantae > Streptophyta > Pinopsida > Pinales > Pinaceae > Pseudotsuga > Pseudotsuga menziesii. The sequence goes on along the minus strand of LPNX010889947.1, from coordinate 150,989 downwards.
CAAATGCAAGCTAAAGATGGTGTTAACTTGGAAAAAGGATTATCCAAGTAGTCTGGTTAAAAAACACTTGTAAAAGAGAGTATGGATAGCCCCTCCATCCATTTTTCATTGTTAAGGTTTTGGCTTGAGTTCTTAATTTCCAATCTGATGCACCTAATTTCCTCCTCTTTTGGTATCTGGTAGGTATGTTCTTCAGCCACCAGAGCTTGTGATTTGAAACCTAGTTTATGTGTTGTTCAACATTTGCAATTAACTGGTAAATATTTTTTCTTTAGCTATGAGAGTCCGTGATTCGTTGGGAGAGCATGTTGTTTGAAGGTTTTGGATGCCTGCCCATGGAGTTCCTTATTTGTTGTTCACTGTTTGCAGGTAAGAAATATTTGGACTTTCAAGATCTATAATTTGAGCCATGTTTGACTATTTTATGTTTAGTGATAAAACCTCCATTTTTTGTCGACGAATATATGACTAATATTTTGGATACCCCATCGCAGTTTGCGATAGTGGGTGTGTTTTAGGTTTTTGATATGTGGTGTATGTTGATAAATTGTTGTTGCCATAGTGTGTGTTTGGGTGGCAGATATCCCATATATTTGACCCATTCGTAGTTTGTTTAGGCCGAAACCTTTGAAGTGGCTTGAAGACATGGCCATTCCAATGGTTAGTGTAGGTTGTGATATAGCTTATGTATTTTTTTTTCAGAATATCTTGATGAAGGAATGTTGGTGCCCAAAAAAATACATCTGTTTTAGTATGTCGAGTTCTGAGAAGACCTCCCATTCCAATTGTGACAGAGAATAAAAGAAGAGAACACCCTTTCACCTCTCTTCCAGTTTAGGTTATATTTATAGTTTTTCAATGTAAATGGTGGCTTCGAGTTTGTAGTGCATTTATTTAGATATGCTACCAGTTCCTATAATTTAGTCTGGTGTATGACTTATGTTTCAAATTTCTCAGCCTTAGGAATTTCTGATTTTGTGGTTCAGATTTAGTTGGACTAATACATATCACAAATCAATCATCCTAAGATTAGAATTATAATTGTTGTTATTTGCATGCCAAAAGAAATTGAAAAACCCAAAGATCAAGCTTTAGTACATAAGAATGGGTTTCAGAATTTCTAATTCTTCTCAGTTCAAATTTGTAAGGATACACACCTTTGTACTTCTCAAAGACAATGACTATCTATCACTAAAGACTACATAATAGCTTATTAATTATTCATAATTTAAACATGAAACCTGATGATTCAGAGTGAGATGAATTTGGTAATGATCTCTATTCACTACCTGAAGTGCCTCAAGCAATACATATAGTACATTCATAGCCAGTGTTTACAAATAAAGCTAATGAAGAAAGCAAGATTAAGGATCTTGTTGATTCAACTGCATTGGAGTGGCAGCCGTGAGACATCTATGGGTTGTTTATAATGTCCTTTTTGGTGTATTTCTTGGGAATAATTTGAGGGATAAGATTAATGGGATAAAACAGGTTGGAGTATAACAAATAATACTTTCATGTGTCTTCCTTACACTTCCAGCTATCTTTGCAGGAAAACATAGGAAGGATATGCTAGAAGAGGATTTGGCAGAGGTGCGGGAGGAAGGGGTCTACCAGGAAGAGGATTAGGTAAATATCTTATGTTTGTTGTTTATATTTCATTAGCTTAGTGTTCTTACTAGAATTTTGAGATATTATTTGTTTTCTTATTTCATGGGAGGTCAACTTTCCAATGTGTGTTTGGCTTCTGTGCTCTGTTATTTTCACGTTTTATTAAATGTACAACAGCAACAATGTGATCTTTTCATTTATGTTCTCATCCTCTCAAGGATTCAATATTCCTATGGATTAGTTAGTTTTCTGGGATGATTATAATTGATTCTTATTATTTTCGGGGTCTGGGTTTTACAACTATAAAAATGTGCACACTTAAAAGCTGTTCAATTATTTTTAACAACATTTTGATGGATTGGCTAATACAAAATTGATGTCCTCAATTTGAAGTTGAATTTGGCACTAAGCTTGCTTAAGCAATATGACCGAGGTTTGATTCTTTTAATGAATGAATAAATGATGATGTGGGTGGAGAAGAGAATACGAATGAACCAAGAACCGGATTTTCCCCTGAGAATTGTATTGGCAATGCAATTTATTTTTCATGGAGGTTGGAGGATGTTGGAGGAATTCAGGTTAGTCTTTTGTGAAGGTTGCATGTAATTAGATGGCAGGTAGATGCTTGTTTGATAGGGTGGACTTTTGAATCTTGTTCGTGTAACATCAATTTTGACAATGAGGGTTATACAATTAAATTTTAACGAAGTTCAGGGAAATATATGATACTATCAAACAATACAGTTATATAGTAATGTCCATACAAAGTTAAAATATATATTATTCACTTTCAAACCACAATGATGGTATTCTTAAGTTTTCAAAAGTGGGATTACTTGTGTCTTGAATTGGGCCCATAATAACATGGAAGTCATGAATCTGAGATAAATCACTTTCAAAATTGACAGTATTTGTATGTCTTCAATTGGGCCTGTATTAATGTGGAAGTTATGAATCTGAGATAAAGCATTGACTGCAAGGATTTAGTCAAAATTTCTTACCTAAAAATTTGAATTTTATGAATACCTTTATGAAGATATTAATACCTCAAAATTTTCCTTTTTTCATGTAAGTAAAATTATCTTAGATGAATGAATTTGACCTAATGTGTATAAAATCCATTCTTATGCATATTGACAGATGAATTTCAATGATAGGAACTACATTCGGTATCTGTTTTAAAGAAACTTGGGAAACACAATCATGATCATACTCTATTTAAAAAAAAACTTAATTATAATATTTAAGAGATTGTCGTTATGGGCGAACCATACTTCATATCATGGGGAAAATTGAATAGAAAGGTTTATTGTCTATGAAGCGAATTTAGAGTAAGCATGTGAGATTTTATTTGTAATTGATAGGATGCTAAAGGGAACTACGTGCAAGTACACAGCTCAGAATGCTCCTAGAAACTTAAAAGGTTTTAAGTGCATGTTAGGCCTGGTTAATACTTACAATAAAAGAGAATCCGATCCAAATAAAGTGGTTTGTCCACCTATGAGTTTAATTAATGATCAAATAGAAAGATGGCCAAAACTTGTTTCACTCTAGTTATGTTCATAGTTTGCCAGCATGGTAGAAACCCATGAATGTTGACTCTTGGAGTAAAGACAGTTTTCCTTTTGTATTAACGGGTAGAGATGATGAATGTATAAATTTTGCTTTCACCTTTGTGGATCTTGCTCAGATTTGGATGGGTAGTTTAGGTCTAAAGGCATTTTATGATGAAGTAATGATGCAGGGTGTGGAATGGAACAAAAAACACCACCACAAGGATATGTCTATCATAGATGTAAAGTTCCTAGTATGTTCATCATGTCTAGTAACTTTGTAAGCAAACTGTTCGTTAAGATTATGGATAATGAGCTAGATATGGGTTCTCACCATCTTATTTGTTTTCTTTAGGACATTTCATCCAGCATTGTCTGACAAACGAGGATCCCAATTGTGGGTGTGATAAGTATGGGGAATCCTAGTGCCAGGTGTCTACTACTGCGCAAGTCAAGGTGTGTCTACCACTAAACAGACTTGGAAGGTAGTGAAGGAGAGTGTTTTGGGACGTTTGGATTGAGGCCATTGGAGCTTGCATTCTCATCATACTTGGGGAACTGCAAATGGATGCCTAGAATGAGGAAGCTATCAAGTTCTTCAATGTAGAAGAAGAGGAAGAGAATGGTCATGGGGAAGATGGGAAGAAGAGATCTATGGAGAAGAACAAGGATTCATCAGTTAAAAAGAGCAGCTGGTTTGAGTCCACATTGTCATCATTCAAGGAGGATAGTTACTACATATTAGATATGAAGGAATCAGAGAAGAAGGTGTTGTAAGAATTAAAATTGAGGATTGATTCTGCCATTAAATCCAATGAGTTCTTTTTGGAAGGACTTGGTGCTAATGGTAATCATGATGCTACAAAAGCAGTCAATAATGGTGTGAAGGACGATAGACCCACCAAGAAAAACCCTAATCATAATGGCAATGGTAAAGAGAATAATGACCAGAATGTCAGTGGGAATGAAAAGCTTGCTACAGAGGTTTTGGACAGTTGTCATGATAATATTAATATGTGGGGAATTAATATTATCATGGTTTTATACTTTTGAAATTTCTTCATGCTAGAGACTTCATGGTAAATGATGCATTCATCATGTTGCAAAATAGTGTGGCATGAAGGAAGGCATTTAGAGATCACAGTATACTTGAAGAGGATCTGAAATTCGATGAGAATCTTGATTTAGTGTCCTTCATCCACTATTTTGATAAGGTGGGCCATCGTCTGTGCTATAATGCTTATGGGATTTTTCAATACAAGGAGCTCTATCAGAAGATATTTGGAGACAATGAGAAGTTGGAGAATTTTCTAAGGTGGAGGGTCCGAATTCTGGAAAAGGGCATCAAACTCATTGACTTCAAGCCTGGTGGTGTCAATGCCATGATTCAGATCACAGATCTTAAGAATATGCCCAAGAAAGAAATGAGAGCTGCATCAAACCAAATTCTTTCACTTTTTGAATATAACTACCTGAAGATGGTAGCAAGAAAGGTTTGTAACTACCCAAAATACGTATGTTTTTTCCTTTACCGAGCTTGCTTCGATCAATATATTTTATATGCCTGTTAATGAACATAAATATAATGTTAGTTTTCATAGTAGATCTGGTGTTTGTGTGTTTTGGCACACCAAAAATTGAATTTTTTGATGAATTTTTAGATATATTTTACTTGACAAATGGTTTTTAATGTCAAATCACATATATCTTTGGTCTTGATTGAAAAAGGATAAAATTTACAACATATATTTTACAGAGATATTTTTATATGATTGTACTAATAGAGATCTTTAGGAAGATCTATTTTTATATGCTTTGTTGTATGTACTAAACAATGCGATAATTTTCCACTAAATATTTGAGTATGGACATTTGATTATTAGTTACTATTTCATATTCTTTTGTACTGTGAAAATGCATTAGTTTTCCCACAAAAGTTTATGAACAATGAGTACATGGACGTATTCAGTGTCTTGTTTCTCTTCTTTCTTTCTTTTTTATTTTTGGAAGTGCATTAAGAAAAATGTCAGGATGGGATGCACTACAAGGAGGGGACTTCCTTTGGCTCAGCTGCATGAAAGGTATTTATTCCATCAAAATCACACTGGGCTTCCATTGGGCCTCTTTATTTCTGATGTTCATACCATTTGGGTGCCAGAGTAGACCACAACTAGAATGTAAATGGTTTAACACTTTTCCAATCTCACCAGTGAAATTCCTATTAGCTATTGTTTTCTGGTGCCCATGTCCTCCAATTATTATTTTTACTTATCCTAATGATTAAGAGAGTCTATGCAATGTTGGCAGCTGTGAGGAGCTAACATGTATTTGTGTGGTGTTTCAGTAAGTGAAGAACACTTCTCTCAATCTTTCCTTGTTCTATATGCATTTCCCATTTTGTTTTATGATCCTACTAAATCATATCTTTTTTTATATCAGTAAACCACTTTTGTGACCTTTTAAGTTCAGCGTTATTGTCGTCCCCATCCAAGTTTGCATGGTTCAAAGATGGAGGAACATATACACTGAGGTCTTTGTTTGATAAAAATATGCCACTAGGAGTATTTCTTTTCATGGTCAAGATAGCCCCCACTGTTGTTTTCCCAAGGAAAATCTTATAGAAACAAGAGTTCTACCAAAATATCTTTGGAGATGATGAGAAGCTGAAGATGTTTCTGAGGTGGAGGGTCCAAATTCTAGAGAAGGACATCAAACTTCTTGACTTCGAGCTTGGTGGTGTCAATGCCCATTTCCATGAGTCAGATCACAGATCTTAATAATATTCCCAAGAAATAATTGAGAGCTATATCAAACCAAATTCTTGCACTTTTTCAAGATAACTACCCAAAGATGGTAGCAAGAAAGTTTTGTAACTACCCAAAATACATATGTTTTTTCCTTTACTGATCTTTCCTCAATCAATATATTTGATGTGCATGTTAATGAACAAAAGGATGACATTAGTTTTCATAGTAGATCTGGTCTTTGTGGGTTTTGGCACACCAAAGATTGAATTTTTTTGATGAATTTTTAGATATTTGTTACTTGACAAATGGTTGTTGGTGTCAAATCACATATATCTTTGGCCCTGATTGAAAAAGGATAAAAGTTACAACATATATTTTAGAGAGATATTTTTTATATGATTTTACTAATATATATCTTTAGGCATATCTCTTTTTATATGCTTTGTTGTATGTACTAAACAATGCGATAATTTGCCACTAAATATTTGACTATGGACATTCGATTATTAGTTACGGTTTCATATTCTTTTCTACTGTGAAAATGAAATAGTTATCGAGACAAGGAGCTCTATCAGAGATCTCTCGAGATGATGAGAAGCTGAAGAAGTTTCTGAGGTGGAAGGTCCAAATTCTGGAGAAAGGCATCAAACTCATTGACTTCAATCCCGGTGGTGTCAATGCCATGATTCAAATCATAGATCTTAAGAATATGCCCAAGAAATAATTGAGAGCTACATCAAACCAAGTTCTTGTACTTTTTCAAGATAACTACCCGAATATGGTAGCAAGAAAGGTCTGTAACTACCCAAAATACATATGTTTTTCCTTTATCAATCTTTCTTCAATCAATATATTTTATATGCCTGTTAATGAATAGAAAGATGATGTTAGTTTTCATAGTATATCTAGTGTTTATGGCTTTTGGCACACCAAAAATTGATTTTTTTGATGAATTTTTAGATATATGTTACCTGAAAAATGGTTGTTGGTGTCAAATCACATACATCTTTGGCCCTTATTGAAAAATGATAAAAGTTACAACATATATTTTACAGAGATATTTTTTATATGATTGTACTAATAGATATCTTTAGGCAGATCTCTTTTTATATGCTTTGTTGGATGTACTAAACAATGCGATCATTTGCCACTAAATATTTGAGTATGGACATTAGATTATTAGTTATTGTTTCATATCTTTTGTACTGTGAAAATGCACTAGTTTTCGAGACAAGGAGTTCTATCAAAAGATCTTTGGAGACGATGAGAGGCTGAAGAAGTTTCTAAGGTGGAGGGAAAATTATGGAGAGGGGCATCAAACTCATTGACTTCAATCCTAGTGGTATCAATGCCAGGATTCATATCACAAATCTTAAGAATATGCCCAAGAAATAATTGAGAGATGCATCAAACCAAATTCTTGCTCTTTTTCAAGATAACTACCCAGAGATGGTAGCAAGAAAGGTCTGTAACTACCCAAAATACATATGTTTTTTCCTTTACTGAGCTTGCTTCGATCAATATATTATATATACCTATTAATGAACAAAAAGATGACGATAGTTTCATAGTATATCTGGTGTTTGTGGGTTTTGACACACCAACAATTGAATTTTTTGATGAATTTTTAGATATATGTTACTTGACAAATGGTTGCTGGTGTCAAATCACATATATATTTGGCCCTCATTGAAAAACGCTAAAAGTTACAACATATATTTTATAGAGATATTTTTTATATGATTGTACTAATAGAGATCTTTAGGCAGATCTATTTTTATATGCTTTGTTGTATGTACCAAACAATGTGATATTTTGCCACTAAATATTCGAGTATGAGCATTCGATTATCAGTTACTGTTTCATATTATTTTGCACTATGAAAATGCAATAGTTTTCGAGACAATGAGCTCTATCAGAATATCTTTGGAGACAATGAGAAGTTGAAGAAGTTTCCGAGGTGGAGGGTCCAAATTCTGGAGAAGGGCACCAAACTCCTTGAATTCAAGCTTGGTGGGGTCAATGCCATGATTAAGATCACAGAGCTTAAGAATATGCCCAAGAAAGAATTGAGAGCTGCATCAAACCAAATTCTTGCACTTTTTCAAGATAACTACTCGGAGATGGTAGCAAGAAAGGTTTGTAACTACCCAAAATACATATGTTTTTTCCTTTACCGAGCTTCTATAGTATTGAACAATAGACATTTAGGTATTGTAAAGGACTGTAAAACATAATCCTTCTGTCAATGGCTATTGAGGAGGTGCCTGCTACATTCCTTATGTATAAGACAAGTGATATCTTCTATCCATGCTGCAAAATATTGTCAAAGAGTTTTGTTTTTCCTTCATTTGTGAGCTTAGTTGACTATTGTCGACAAAATTATAGTAGTACAAGCTAGACATTAAGAGAACACCAGAGGTTGTGACTCATTAGGGAGACTGATAAGAAAATGTTCCATTATAATTTGCTACAAATTTTTAAACTGAGAAATGTTCTCTTTTGATAGCTCTCAACACCAACTCTCATAAATGTTTGAGGTGGAAACTGAGTTAAATACATGGAAAGGAGTGGACAAAAAACTCCTTACCATTCAATTGCATCATATTTAATAGCGCCATATTTTGAATGGTCTCTGCATTCAATTATAGGTCATATGCTCAAACCATAGACAAGTATCTAGAAGCACATCAAGTAAGAAAATAAGAAACAAGTACTAATGAACCAAATCTTTGATAGGGTTACTAGATACCATGATATTGATATTCATGTTCACATTGTTTCTAACCTTTAAAAACTAAAATAGTTTATGTAATAATATTTCCCAATGGAAGAGTATTTTTTGAGAAACCATGATCTCTATTTTCATTTAATTACTATTAGAACTAGGCCCAAAGCATAGCCAATGAAGAGGCTTTTATTGAAGCATGAGAACTCATGTTCTGTTTTTATTTTTAAGGGATTAAATCCCTTTGAAAGGAACTAAGCTCTTCACATCTTGTTTTTTTTGTAAAGGGGAAACATACTTAGTGCCCAATAAAATGCCTATTGACAAACATGATGTCTTCAAAATATGGCTTTAGCTCATCTATATTTTTGAAGTGTTGTCATTTTGATCAGTGCGATGACATATAGTTCATAACTTGTTCTTCACATCTTGGAAGCATCTGCAAGTTGATCAAATTCAAATGAGATAGGAGTGGGGAATAGAATCCGAAGGTGAATCATACACTAATTTCCAGGTAGTCAAAACTCAGGCCATTTATGGCATCATAGCCATTTATTGGTTTTCACTGTTTTGTCTCCCTGCAGGGGTCCTATTTGCAGCCATCATAACAGAGCATTTAATACTTTCAAATAATCTTCAGTTATAGTGGGAGTGGCCAATAAGTCCTTTTCAATGGCAGCTGCAAATTCAACAAAGATAGTAACTAAGTATTAGATGACAACACAGTCATTAGGCCACAAGAACCAATCATCATGAAAATATTCATTGATATTCTACATTCCATGCATGCTTGTAATCACATCACTTTCTCAAATTTAGGGTTAAACTGAACTAGTATGCAGACACCCTGAGAAATAACCAATTAAAATCCCAATTTATTAAACATAATACAGAGAATGTATCATATGTATTGAAGAATATTTCCTCATTTTGTATTTTGAAAATTCACCATTGCCCGTGGTGATTTAAATTGTACCTTGTGGAGCATGTGAAATATTTCCAGCCAACGAAAAAAATATTATGTAGTCTTGAACAATAGACATTTAGGTGCAGTAATTGATTGTAAAACAAAATCCTTCTGTCAATGGCTATTGACAGAGGTGCCTGCCACATTCCTTATGTATAAGACAAGTGATTTCTTCTATCCATGATGCAAAATGTTGTCAAAGAGTTTCGTTTTGCCTTTGTTTGTGAGCACAGTTGACTATTGTCCACAAAATTATAGTAGTTCAAGCTATACATTAAGAGAAAACCAAAGGTCGTGACTCATTAGGGAGACTGATAAGAAAATGTTCCATTATAATTTGCTACAAAGTTTTAATCTGGGAAATGTTCCCTTTTGATAGATCTCAACACAAGCTCTCAGAAAATGTTTGAGGTAGCAACTGAGTTAAATACATGGTAAGGAGTGGACAAAACAAACCATACCATTCAATTGCATCATATTTAATATCATCATATTTTGACTGGTCTCTGCATTCAATTGCAAGTCATATGCTCAAACCATAGAAAAGTATCTACAAGCACATCAAGTAACAAAATAGGAAACAAGTACTAACCAACCAAACCTCGGACAGTGTCACTAGATACCATGATACTTATACTCATGTTCACAATTTTTCTAACCTTTAAAAACTAAAATAGTTTATGTAAGAAGCTTTCCCAATGCAAAAGTATTTTTTGAGAAACCATGATCTCTATTTTCCTTTAAGTACCGTTAGAACTAGGCTTAAAGCCTAGCCGAGGATGAGGCTTTTATTGAAGCATGAGACCTCTTGTTCTGTTTTTATTTTTAAGGGATTAAGGCCCTTCGAAAGGAACTGAGCTCTTCACATATTTTTTTGTTGTCGAGGGGAAACATACTTAGTGCCCAGTAAAATTCCTATTGACAAACATGATGTCTTCAAAATATGGCTTTAGCTCATCTACATTTTTGAAGTGCTGTCATTTTGATTAGCACTGGGACATATAGTTCATAACCTGTTTTTCACATCTTGGAAGCATCTGTAAGTTGATCAAATTCAAATGAGATGAGAGTGGGGAATAGAATCCCAAGGGGAACAATACACTAATTTCTAGGTTGTCAAAACTCACGCCATTTATGGTATCATAGACATTTATTGGTTTTCACTGTTTTGTCTCCCTACAAGGGTCCTATTTGCAGCCATCATAACCAAGCATTTAATGCTTTCAAATAATCTTCACTTATAGTGGGAGTGGCCCATAAGTCCTTTTCAATGGCAGCTGCACTTTCAGCAAAACATAGTAACTAAGTATTAGATGACAACGCAGTCATAAGGCCACAAGAGCCATTCATCATGGAAAGATTCATTGATATTCTACATTCCATGCCTGCTTGTAATCGCATCACTTTCTCAAATTTAGGGATAAACTGAACTAGTATGCAGACACCCTGAGAAATATCCAATTAAAATCCCAATTGATTAAACATAATACAGAGAATGTATCGTGTGTATCGAAGAACATTTGCTCATTTTGTATTTTGAAAATGCAGCATTTCCTGTGGTGATTTAATTTGTACCTTGTGGAGCATGTGAAAGATTTCCAGTCAAAGGACAAACTATTATGTAGTCTTAAACAATAGACATTTAGGTGCAGTAACGGATTGTAAAACAGAATCCTTCTATCAATGGCTATTGACAGAGGTTCCTTCTGCATTCCTTATGTATAAGACAAGTGATTTCTTCTATCCATGATGCAAAATGATGTCAAACAGTTTCCCTTTTCCTTCGTTTGTGAGCTTAGTTGACTATTGTCCACAAAATTATAGTAGTTCAAGCTAGACATTAAGAGAACACCAGGGGTTGTGACTCATTAGGGAGACTGATAAGAAAATGTTTCATTATAATTTGCTACAAATTTTTAATCTGAGAAATGTTCCCTTTTGATAGCTCTCAACACCTGCTCTCAGAAATGTTTGAGGTGGTAACTGAGTTAACTACATGGTAAGGAGTGGAAAAATAACTCCTTACCATTCAATTGCATCATATTCAATAGCATCATATTTTGACTGGTCTCTGCATTCAATTGCACGTCATATGCTCAAACCATAGAAAAGTATCTACAAGCACATCAAGTAAAAAAATAAGAAACAAGTACTAACAAACCAAAGCTCGGACAATGTCACTAGACACCATGATACTTATACTCATGTTCACAGTATTTCTAACCTTTAAAAACTAAAACAATTTATGTAAGAAGATTTCCCAATGCAAAAGTATTTTTAGAGAAACCATGATCTCTGGTTTCCTTTAAGTACTATTAAAAATAGGCTTAAATCCTAGCCAAAGAAGAGGCTTATATTGAAGCATGAGAACTCTTGTTCTGTTTTTATTTTTACGGGCTTAAGGCCCTTCGAAAGGAACTGAGCTCTTCACATCTTGTTTTTTTGTCGAGGGGAAGCATACTTAGTGCCTATTAAAATGCCTATTGACAAACATGATGTCTTCAAAATACGGATTTAGCTCATCTACATTTTTGGAGTGATGTCATTTTGATCAACGCTATGACATACAGTTCATAACCTATCTTTCACATCTTGGAAGCATCTGCAAGTTGATCAAATTCAAATGAGATGAGAGTGGGGAATAGAATCCCAAGGGGAATAATAAACTAATTTCCAAATTGTCAAAACTCGGGCCATTTATTGGTTTTCACTGTTTTGTCTCCCTACAGGGGTCCTATTTGCAGCCATCATAACAGATCATTTAATGCTTTCAAATAACCTTCACTTATAGTGGTCATGGCCCATAAATCCTTTTCAATGGAAGCTACACATTGAACAAACATAGTAACTAAGTATTAGATGACAACGCAGTCATAAGGCCACAAGAACCAATCATTACGCAAAGATTCATGGATATTCTACATTCGATGCATGCTGGAAATCACATCACTTTCTCAAATTAAGGGTTAAACTGAACTAGGATGCAAACACCCTGAGAAATATCCAATTAAAATCCCAATTGATTAAACATAATAAAGAGAATGTATCATATGTATCGAATAACATTTCCTCATTTTGTATTTGGAAAATGCACCATTGCCCGTGGTGATTTAAATTGTACCTTGTGGAGCATGTGAAAGATTTCTAGTCAAAGGACAAACTATTTTGTAGTCTTGAATAATAGACATTTAGGTGCAGTAATGGATTGTAAAACAGGATCCTTCTGTCAATGGTTGTTGAGGAGGTTCCTGATGCATTCCTTATGTATAAGACAAGTGATTTCTTCTATCCATGATGCAAAATCTTTTCAAATATTTTCGTTTTGCCTTCGTTTGTGAGCTTAGTTTACTATTGTCCACAAAATTATAGTAGTTGAAGATAGACATTAAGAGAAAACCAGGGGTCGTGACTCATTAGGGAGACTGATAAGAAAATGTTCCATTATAATTTGCTACAAATTTTTAATCTGAGAAATGTTCTCTTTTGATAGCTCTCAACACCAGCTCTCAGAAATGTTTGAGGTGGTAACTGAGTTAAATACATGGTAATGAGTGGACAAAACACTCCTTACCATTCAATTGCATCATATTTGATAGCATCATATTTTGACTGGTCTCTGCATTCAATTGCAGGTCATATGCTCAAACCATAGAAAAGTATCTACAAGTACATCAAGTAACAAAATAAGAAACAAGTACTAACCAACCAAATCTCAGACAGTGTCACTAGATACCATGATACTTATACTCATGTTCACAGTTTTTCTAACCTTTAAAAACTAAAACAGCTTATGTAAGAATCTTTCCCAATGCAAACGTATTTTTTGAGAAACCATGATCTTCATTTTCCTTTAAGTACTGTTAAAACTAGGCTTAAATCCTAGCCAATGAAGAGGCTTTTATTGAAGCATGAGAACTATTGTTTTGTTTTTATTTTTAAGGGCTTAAGGCCGTTCGAAAGGAACTGAGCTCTTCACATATTGTTTTTTGGTTGAGGGGAAACATACTTAGTGCCGAATAAAATGCCTATTGACAAACATCATGTATTCAAAATACGGCTTTAGCTCATCTACATTTTTGAAGTGCTGTCATTTTGATCAGTGCTGTGACATATAGTTCATAACCTATTTTTCACATCTTGGAAGGATCTACAATTTGATCAAATTTAAATGAGATGAGAGTGGGGAATAGAATCCCAAGGGGAATAACACACTAATTTCCATATTGTCAAAACTCATGCCATTTATGGCATCATAGCCATTTATTGGTTTTCGTTGTTTTGTCTCCCTGCAGGGGTCCTATTTGCAGCCATCGTAACAGAGCATTTAATGCTTTCAAATAATCTTCACTTATATTGGCAGTGGTCCATAAGTCCTTTTCAATGGCATCTGCACATTCAACAAACATAGTAACTAAGTATTAGATGACAACGCAGTCATAAGGCCACAAGAACCAATCATCATGTAAAGATTCATTGATATTCTACATTCCATGAATGCTTGTAATCACATCAGTTTCTCAAATTTAGAGTTAAAATGAACTAGTATGCAAACACCCTAAGAAATAGCCAATTAAAATCCCAATTTATTAAACATAATACAAAGAATGTATCATGTGTATCGAATAACATTTCCTCATTTTGTATTTTGAAAATGCACCATTGCCCATGGTGATTTAAATTATACCTTGTGGAGCATGTGAAATATTTCCAGTCAAAGTACAAACTATTTTGTAGTCTTGAACAATAGACATTTAGGTGCAGTAATGGATTGTAAAATAGAATCCTTCTATCAATGGCTATTGAGAGAGGTTCCTGTTGCATTCCTTATGTATAAGACAAGTGATTTCTTCTATCCATGATGCAAAATGTTGTCAAAGAGTTTTGTTTTTCCTTCGTTTGTGAGCTTAGTTGACTATTGTCCATGAAATTATAGTAGTTCAAGCTAGAAATTAAGAGAACAACAGGGGTCATGACTCATTAGGGAGACTAATAAGAAAATGTTCCATTGTAATTTGCTACAAAGTTTTAATTTGAGAAATGTTCCCTTTTGATAGCTCTCAACACCAGCTCTCAAAAATGTTTGAGGTGGAAACTAAGTTAAATACATAGTAAGGAGTGGACAAAACACTTGTTACAATTAAATTGCACCATATTTTGACTGGTCTATACATTCAAATTTTAGGTCATATGCTCAAACCATAGAAAAGTATCTACAACCACATCAAGTAACAAAATAAGAAACAAGTACTAACCTATAACATCCCTGAGCCTCCGACCGGCGAAGAGGATGCCACTATACACCAAACATCTGGGAAATTAGCCCCATGAACATGTACATACATATAAACTGAAGGAAAATGCTTAAGACATCAAACATACTAAGATGCATAATCATACATATACTTAGCGGAAACAAAACATACAATTCAGCATTCAACATGTCTAGCATCATAATTCATTAACAGTAAATATGATTGCAAAATAGATTAGTCAAGAATACTAATCTTATAAGAACTGTATTGCAACTAGCTACGTCGATACAATGTTCCACCCAACCATAGGCTAGCGTGCTCCTTAATCTCTCACCAACACTGCCACCCCCGAGTCGGGCATGATTCCCTAAGGAATAAGGAACTAGTAAGCTTACACAGAGCCAAGGATAACAAAACATAGCCAATCCGACATATTAAGGTTTATTAGGATATCAAGGAGCTGGGAAAAGATGAATGCTAAGCTGGGGGCTCATTGAAGAGCTAAGGACTCCTACACCAGAACTAGCCTGACTTCTAGGACACCCACTCACACCCAACGCCAGGAAATCAGTCCCTTCTCTACTACACAGTCCCCCAGGCCCTGACCCCCCCTTTCTAGTGCTACTCCGAGGTTGAGGAGAAAAAATCCAACCCTTTAGTTCTGTCTGTGTGGCTCCCAAACACCCCTAGGTTTATCAAGAAAACCAAACCTTCATCCCACTCCAGCATAGTTCGAAGACCAACCACTCCATACACATATCCAACAAGTGGTTCACAACTTAGACAGAGGAAAACAATTCTTGGGTTATTATTGGCCCTATCGTGGCCAAAACGACTCCATAATAAGATTCTACAGTTGCTCAAACGTAGCTAAAACCATAGCAAACAAATCGTGGGGAAAGAAACATCCCCCAATCCCAATACTGCAGCTACGGGAGAAGAAAACACAGCCCAAAATGGTGGAGGAGACCGATCCTCATCCTGGACAGGCGAAAACACCTACATAGACCCCAAAATCCATAAGGAGAACATGCACACATAGAACGTGAAGGGATTGTCCATAGGAAATCATGGGTGATCGAGAAAATGGACCCTCAGCTCGTTGCCTGGGTAAAACGACGCAGAAGCCCTTGCATGAGAGGGTGAAAGGACCACCGTCTGCATGAGGATGAACAAAAATGATGGGAGTGGGAGAGTGGAAGTGTCCCATGAAGGTTTTCTTTTCCACATAAAGGAATGACCCAGTTGGTGGAGTGTGCTTCGGGGAAAGGGATGATAGTCCTGCCACCCACCACTTCCCAGCAATAACTACCCAACTAACATTAGGGCTTTTAATGGCTGACACATGGCTTTTCCCCATAGGCTCATGGTTTAACAATCCCCCCCTTATCCATAGGAAAATCATGCCCTTTTCATTAACGTTGCACCATCATAACTGTTTTTAGGTTTTTGATTAATTTTGCATGTTTACATGATGCCAGAACTATAATGTGCTGGGTGGCACGATATACCATTGGCAACGATCCCAGTTGCCGAAACATAACACAACCAAATTGATGGTGGGGCTTTTGCCTTTAGCTCTTCGCCATGATTAATTACAATATATACATCATGTACCTTCAATGCAAACGGGGTCAAAACCAAGGCATTACAATCCCCTCCCCCATGGAATAACACTGTCCTCGGTGTTCCAATACATAGGAATACATATCCAAAATTTCAAAATATTATAGACCTGTCCCACGTTCAATTATTGACTTTGAACTTTCAGGACCAATCCCTTTAGCTTCCATGAGCTTCTCCTACTGGTTCTTAGCTTTCGGCTCATCCCCAAGTCTAGGAACTTTTTGTATCTTGAGCATCTCTCCAAGATTTTCTTGGGTCTTGGAAATTTTTTGAAGGAGACTTCCAGCCAAGTCCAACAGCTTTTGGTCTGCTACCATGATCAATGTGCACAACTGAATTTCACTTTTCTCACCTGTGAAATGCATCATTGAAATTCTGTTAGACCAAGCATAATATAGGCATTAAAATCAGTCAATTAATTGCCCAGTTGGCATGACAGTCCAAGTCTCATGAAGGATACTTTCATATTTTTCATGCCTTCCCAACATGCGCATGAGCTCATTCATGTCCATTCTTGGGCAGGGAATTAACTATTCCAACATTCATAATTATTTTAAGAAAATAGACACATTCTATTTTCAGCCATACATGCATTCAACAATATTCTGTTTTCACAATGCATAAGTATATATATATATATATAATCAAAGGAAGAATGAGAGAGCAGCAAGAGTTTTTCCCCTCTTTGTCTGGTTCCATACTGGAACCCACACCACCACTATGGTTTTCATGCTCTCAGCCTCTTTCACTTCACCGTGAATGCTGGACCAATCCCTCTTGGTCATGACACTTAGTGTCTCCGGTCTATTTCATACCTCTCAACCATGGAGCCTCCCCACATGGTTTGTCTTGGCTGCTAGGACCTTCACAGTCTCACTAGCACCTTTTTCATTATTGCTCATTCTGAGCTCTTTAGGACAATGACATGTCCACATGCACCCCTAGGATTCTCTCATAGTCTTCGCTCACAGTGATACTTATATTCAAACATTGAATAGATTCACACGTTTAGTTTATTCTCAATGGTTGTTATCTCTTAAACAAGAGCTTAGAATATCATGACCAAATCATATACACATGTATATTCATAAGCAATAAATTGCAAAATAATCCAATACTTATCTGTATTGTGCGTTTCTTCTCTGGTCCACAGGATCCTGCTTCGCTTTGCAAGCCTTGGGATTGCCTATGGACTAGGATGTTAGTTCAGCACATAGGATTCTTCACAACATCATTTTATATATATCAAGCATAGTCGATCCAACCTACTGTTGGGTTTATCAAACTGTCCATCCAAGCCAATATACAATTGGGTTTATCAAGCTGCAACCAATCAAGACAATACACTATTGGGTTTATCAAGCTACTCAGCCAAGCCAGCTAATAGTTGGGTTTATCAGACTGCAGGTAGTCAAGCCAACACTGTAACATTCCCATAATTTCCATAGCATCAATTAATTAATGTCCAGCCAACCACAATTTCCACTATTTTCACAACATCAAATAATTACACAGTCAATCCAACCTACAGTTGGTTTTATCAGACCGTCCAGCCAGTACATCTTCATGTTCAATGGGCTTGGAACTTTACCATTACCATTTCTAGGTTTCATTTCTAGTAGTGAGCTCTAATTCCACTACCCCATACAACACAAGAAACCACTCCCTTCGCTGCTCTTCAGTCCCTCGGTAATGTCTCCTTCTCTGTGCTCTTCAGTAGAAGGGAGGATGAGCCCAAGCCATTGTCCATTTAGTGTGCAACACTAGACTACATCTATTTATTCTGACAACACAACCATTATAAGCAAACTCATCAGCATTATTGCTCTAAAACTGTAATCATATTTCACATCATTCACTATCAAGTATTGAGACACCAGGAGCGCGTCCACTCCCTAGGGTGTAATCAATATTGAAAACCCTTTCATGATCCGACATCAGGAAAGTGTACACCCCTTTCCGATGTGTTCCATGTAGGCCCTATTCATACTCAAGCAATCTTCCGTAATGGAAATAAAATCAAAACATGCTTTGCATATTGAATTTAACAATTTGACATGCATATTCTTAGATAGGGTCACAGAACACTTATCCATTTACCGAGGCGGTATTCCTTCGTTAAGGAAGAATGGGGGCTCCCTTCTATGAGTTGGAAGTCCCTCGGTTTGCCATCCCAACTCCTTTTTACATTTCATATCTAGACATGTCTTACCGACACAATATATACCATCTCACTAATGTTGCTTACCAAACATGTAGTGCAGATGAGACATTTCCAAAATGTCCAATGGATTTTCACTTGAAACCCATTTCCAAGATAGGGGAGAAACTCCCCATAAAGTTTGGCTCCTTCAGGCCATCACACATGGTCTTCTTGCAATGTGTACCCCTGGCACATTCATCAAGTAGCCAAATAGTCAATCATTATCTGATAATACAATCCAAATTGATTGTTCAATAACCAAGCAATGACATTAGTAATTAAATTCAATAGGAATTTGTAACTCTGTCTACTATAGAAATTGATTTTCTTGGCAATGAGATGATCCTCGTTTGTTGGTCTCTTGTAAGAAACACCACTATTCCCATTATAATTTATGCTTACTAGCATCACATGAACATCCACTTACAACACATCCTCCTGACACAATTCTATGCAAGCCAATAGTGATTAGCAGTTGTCAACAATTTTTCACATCTGAAATTTACAAATTCAAATTAACAACTCATTCTACATATAGACTATTTTCACAACCATGAGAGTCTCATGAGGTTTGGCTCTTTCACATGGTAAATTTCGGTCTTTTTCATGGTCTTACCCACTTCGCCATGCCCCAAGCAATCTACCTGAAATCTGAACTTCAATAAGCCAAACACTTGGTAAGTCTTGGTGCATATAACTTTTTCATTGCTGCAACAATCATTGAAGCATTTTCAAAATTATAGAATTCAAATACTTCTAGCTGTTAGCACATCAATATTACCAAAACTCATTTACTTCACGCAATCATTATCATACTAAAATTGCAAGGTATAGTCACATCATTTATGCAATTGAAATTTATTTAGATACTCCTTACTTCACAAGCATATCATTGTACCACCTTGCCCTTCCATAGAGATTTTTCGGAAGCCAATAGATCATGACTATCCTCTTCATGCACTTACTATCCTTCATCCATAACAGCTCTTGAAATGGTTCCAAAATTGTTATCAATTCATCATTTCAGCCATTAGTTATTCATAATAACACATGCACTATCTCGATGCATTCATGCAATGCATCACAACATTTGCACCCATACTTATGTATGCATATCTACAACATTTACTCATACTTTTCATATGCATCGATTCAATGCATAACTACAAGATTTATAAAATATTTTAATGCATATCCACTCAATGCTACCTTGCATTGATTCAGGAATACTTATGCATTCAAACATACCATGCATGGCCTAACCATGACTACTTCATATAGGATGCATTACTATAATCAAGACCATCAGTACTTACTTTCTTTGGGCTACTAGGCTCATAACAACATATACAGGCATGATACCTTTCTATATGGATATAGTATAAATTTTAAATAACCACATGGTATGAAACCTCTTGCTCTTAACACTCCACACAATTGTCATAATTAAACCATTACCTGCATGGATCCTACTTACACCCTTGACATTACCAGTTTGGTTGGTCTCTTGCAGGAGATTGCAGAATTCTCTCACCAACTTTTGATTCTAGACTTTTTCCTTATCCCTTTCTCCATAGGGTTGTTGGTCACATTCATCGGCATCAGCAACATATTCAGCCATGTCCATGTTGTCATTGGTTTTCCCACTAATACCAAAACCAATGCAATAATTACCATTAGTGGTTCATTATAAATGTATAATTCTCACTACTCTTACCAACATGTAATATCCTATGCATGCAAGGCATATCCACATACATTTCATGTACAAAACTTATAAAATGTATTTATAATTAGCAAGATAGGGTTTAAGGAAATTTCCGTTTTCAAGTCCCTCATCTTTGCATGGAACTCCTCTTCCACACAACAGCTGGTTTGACTTCATGGTCTTGCTACCTCTAGGCATGCAATTCCCAGATTGTCCATATTGACAGCAACACATTTTTTTTTCAAACAGGCACTAGTAATTTTCAGTACAACATTCAAACCCTGGTGACTCTCCCTTGTTTCCTGCTAGATAAGCTTTCCAACGCCTATTCACATGCTTCATTCTGACCTCGGGTGTGAAAACCACACCACTTCTAAAATGATGATTTTCACCAATTTTAGGCAAAACACACATCTATATTTTGGTCTGGAATGCTAACTTCAGCCACCTAGGATTTTTATTCTTTTTTAGCCCTATAATCCATTGAAAAATAGTTGGAAATTGCTGAGAAATCCCTTTGGAAAAACGCAACATTTCTTTTTCCCAATCGGATCTCCTTCCAACTAAATTTCTGACACTTCGACGATCAAATCAACAATTTCCTCTAGCGCTCATCGGCGGTCCTAACAACTAACATCTTTTGCTATGTCGGTGGTTCCATTGACTATAGTTTTCCAATGCAAGCCTTTTGGTCTGCTATCGATGATGCCAAGGATTATTGCATATCCACAATCGGATGCACTGTTCATCGGGTGAATAACTCCTTAGGCATTCGCAACGGTGGCAATCAAACCAATTGTGGGTTCCATGGCCATAACCGTGTTGGCGGTCAGAACAGTTAACAAATGTGGCATCAGTGATCGAAACAACTCCTAGTACATGGCATCGGCGATCCGATGCACTATCGCTTGGGTAGATAGTTCCATTGGCATCCGCAACAACAGGAAACCATCCAACTTTCCGCAGACCATAACACCCGTCAATGGGCGGGACCACTAAGCGCTATATGTCAGTGATAGGAGGTTGAAATTTCTAACCGTCGGAATGATTGTCCAGTTGATATCTGCAATGGAGGATTCACAAACAACTATTGTTTTCCGACGTTCATCGGCAATAAAAACAACTAATTTCTCCCGACGCATCAGTGGACCGATCCACTAACCTTCTCCGACATATTGACAGTCTCATCAACTATTTTCCACCGATGTTTTGGCGGTTTGAGCAACTAACTTCTTCTGATGTCCACCACCGCATTGGCGGTTCAATCATCTAAATTTCGGTGATGGCATCGACGGTCAGATCTTCTAACATTTTTTGAGGATTTCAGCACTTAAGCGAATTTTTGGAAGAAATTTCTTCTTTTTTTTTTCCTCCGCATCGGTGTTCTCATCCACTAATTCTCGCTGACGTTTCGGAAATCTTCAGGGCATATTTGTAGACGTTTTGGCTGGTCTATCAACTAAATGTTTTCGATCCATCTAACTAATCTTCACTGAGCTTCTCTTTCCTCCACTGACGTATCATTGACAAGTTCATCGTTTATTTGTCGGCGATCTCATATTCTATTTTTCTTCGTTGTTTGCCGCCGCATCGACTGCTCAAACAACTAAATTTCACCGATGACGGTGATGTTTTGGAGAATCCATCACCTAATCATCGGCGGGCCAATCAGCTAAACTTTGGTGATTGCAAATGGTCTCATGACTTAGAAAATTTTCAAATTTTTTTTTTATCTTTCTCTTCTCTCCATCGTCGCTGTCAGCGGTTCAACCAACTAATTTCCACTCTTTTCTGCCGATGTTTCGGTGCCCATGTCCACTTCCCTTTCCTTTATTCTACATTGATGTTTTGGTGATCCTTATCCCTACGGAGCTGTCATTTCGATAATCCCATCATCTATCCTTCATCGATCCACAAAACTGACTGTTGCCACTCCAAACAACTAACCTTTGCCAACGTTTCGATGGTCTTTGGGAGATCTCCGCCGAAACTGTGGCTCTGCCTTCAACTAATTTCTACCAAAACCTTTGGTTCTATCTATGTCTTCTCTTCCACCGCTATGTCGGCTATCCCATCAGCTAATTTTCACCGATGTATTGGCTCAGACTTCTTCTAAATTTCAGCGATCAAATCGACTAATCTTCGCCCCCCACCAAGGTCTGCATCGGAGGTCTATCTCTCTAAGTTTTCCTATGAGCCGATGGCCGAACACTTAGAAAAATTTTGTGAATTCATTCCACTTGTTCCTCGTCGGGTGGCCTTCCGAATAAATTTTCCACTGTATCGGAGGTGCCTCCCTTTTAGTCCTCTGATGGCCCGAGGAGCACTTAGAGAAATTTTCTGTCATTCACAGATTTTCATCTGATTTGTTCTGGGTAGAAGGAAACATGCCTCTACTAACTGGTTCTTCATGGTGCATAGAGGCCCATGCTGAGACTTGTAGGCTCTACCACTACACCCTCATGGCCCATTCAGGCCCATGCTGCAACCTTTGCTCTGATACCACACTGTAACGTCCCTGACCCTCCGACCGGTGAAGAGGACGCTACTATACACCAAACATCCGGGCAACTAGCCCCATGAACATGTAAATACATATAAACTGAAGGAAAATGATTAAGACATCAAACATACTAATATGCATAATCATACATATACTCAGCAGAAGCAAAACATACAATTCCGCATTCAACATGTCCAACATCATAATTCGTTAACAGTAAATATGATTGCAAAATAGATTAGTCAAGAATACTTATATTATAAGAACTGTCCCGCAACCAGCTATGTCGCTGCAACGTTCCACCCAACCATAGGCCAGCGTGCTCCTTAATCTCTCAGCAACGCTGCCACGCCCGAGTCATGCATGATTCCCCAAGGAATAAGGAACTAGCAGGCTTACACATAGCCAAGGATAACAAAACACAGCCAAGCCGACATAGTAGGGTTTATTAGGATATCAAGGAGTTGAGAAAAGTTGAATGCTAAGCTGGGGAGCTCATTGAATATCTAAGGACTCCTACACTAGAACTATCTTGACTTCTAGGACACCCACACCCACCCAACACCAGGAATTAGTCCCTTCTCTACTACACAGTCCATCAATACCTGAACCCCCCTTTCTAGTGCTACTGCGGGGTTGTGGAAAAGAAAGCCAGCCCTCTAGCTCTGTCTGTGTGGCTCCCAAACACCCCCAGGTTTATCAAGTAAACCAAACCTTCATCCCACTCCAGCACAGTCCAAAGACCAACCACTGCATACACGCAGCCAACAAGTGGCTCACAACTTAGACAGGGGAAAACAATTCTTGGGTCATTCTTGGCCCTATCGTTGCCAAAACGACTCCATAATAAGATTCTACAGCTGCTCAAAGGTAGCTGAAACCACAAAAAAAAGTCACGGGGAAAGTAACAGCTCCCAATTCCAACACTGCAGCTATGGGAGAAGAAAACACAACCCGAAATGGTGGAGGAGACCGATTCTCAACCTGGACGTGGGAAAACACATACGTAGACCACAAAATTCGTAAGGAGAACATGCACACACAGAACATGAAGGGATTGTCCATAGGAAATTGTGGGTGACCGAGAAAATGGCTCCTTAGCTCGCTTCCTGGGTAAAATGACGCAGAATCCTGTGCGTGAGAGGGTGAAAGGACCACCGTTTGCGTGAGGATGAATAGAAACGATGGGAGTGGGATAGTGGAAGCGTCCCCTGAAGGTTTTCCTGCCAATGTAAAGGAATGAGCCAGCTGGTGGAGTGTACGTTGGGGTAAGGGATGATAGTCCTGCCACCCACCACTTCCCAGCAATAACTTCCCAACTGACATCAGGGATTTTAATGGATGACACATGGCTTTTCCCCATAGGCTCACGGTTTAACAATCCCCCCCTTATCCTTAGAAAAATCATGCCCTTTTCATTAACATTGCACCGTTGTAACTGGTTGTACATTTTTTATTAATTTTTCATGTTTACATGATGCCAGAATTATAATGTTCCGAGTGGCATGATATACCATCGGAAACAATCCCAATTGTCGAAACATAACACAACCACATCGATGGTGGGGCTTTTTCCTTTAGCTGCTCACCATGATTAATTACAATATATACATCATGTACCTTCAATGAAAATGGGGTCAAAACTGGGGTATTACATAACCAACCAAATCTTGGACAGTGTCACTAGATACCATGATACTTATACTCATGTTCACATTTTTCTAACCTTTAAAAACTAAAATTGTTTATGTAAGAAGCTTTCCCAATGAAAAAGTATTTTTTCAGAAATGATGATCTCTGTTTTCCTTTAAGTACTGTTAGAACTAGGCTTAAAGCCTAGCCAATGAAGAGGCTTTTATTGAAGTATGAGAACTCTTGGTATGTTTTTATTTTTAAGGGCTTAAGGCCCTTCGAAAGGAACTGAGCTCTTCACATCTTGTTTTTTGGTCGAGGGGAAACATTCTTAGTGCCTAGTAAAATGCCTATTGACAAACATGATGTCTTCAAAATATGGCTTTAGCTCGTCTACATTTTTTAAGTGTTGTCATTTTGATAAGCGCTATGACATATAATTCATAACCTGTTTTTCACATCTTGGAAGCATCTGCAAGTTGATCAAATTCAAACAAGTTGAGAGTGGGGAATAGAATCCCAAGTGGAATAATACACTAATTTCTAGATTGTCAAAACTCAGGCCATTTATTGGTTTTCATTGTTTTGTCTCCCTGCAGGGGTCCTATTTGCATCCATCATAGCAGACAATTTAATACTTTCAAATAATATTCACTTATAGTGTCTGTAGCCCATAAATTCTTTTCAATGGCAACTACACATTCAACAAACATAGTAACTAAGTATTAGATGACAACACAGTCATAAGGCCACAAGAACCAATCATTACGTAAAGATTCATTGATATTCTACATTCCATGCATGCTTGTAATCACATCACTTTCTCAAATTTAGGGTTAAACTGAACTAGTATGCAGACACCTTGAGAAATATCCAATTAAAATCCCAATTGATTAAACATAATACAGAGAATGTATCATGTGTATAGAATAACATTTCCTCATTTTGTATTTGGAAAATGCAACATTTCCTATGGTGATTGAATTGTACCTTGTGGAACATGTGAAATATTTCCAATCAAAGGACAAACTATTCTGTAGTATTGA
The DNA here is from genome assembly GCA_001517045.1 of Pseudotsuga menziesii. Lineage (NCBI taxonomy): Eukaryota > Viridiplantae > Streptophyta > Pinopsida > Pinales > Pinaceae > Pseudotsuga > Pseudotsuga menziesii. The sequence goes on along the minus strand of LPNX010889947.1, from coordinate 125,413 downwards.
ACAATAGACATTTAGGTGCAGTAAAGGACTGTAAAATAGAATCCTTCTATCAATGGCTGTTGAGAAGGTTCCTGATGCATTCCTTATGTATAAGACAAGTAATTTCTTCTATCCATGATGCAAATTCTTGTCAAAGAGTTTCGTTTTGCCTTTGTTTGTGAGCTTAGTTGACTATTGTCCACAAAATTATAGTAGTTCAAGCTAGACATTAAGAGAACAGTAGGGGTCGTGACTCATTAGAGAGTCTAATAAGAAAATGTTCCATTATAATTTGCTACAAAGTTTTAATCTGAGAAATGTTCCCTTTTGATAGCTCTCAATACCAGCTCTCAAAAATGTTTGAGGTGGCAACTGAGTTAAATACATGGTAAGGAGTGGACAAAAAAATCCTTACCATTCAATTGCATCGTATTTTGACTAGTCTCTGCATTCAATCGCATGTCATATGCTCAAACGATAGACAACTATCTACCAACACATCACATAACAAAATAAGAAACAAGTACTGACCAACCAAAGCTCGGACAATGTCACTAGATACCATGATACTGATACTGATGTTCACAGTTTTTATAACCTTTAAAAACTAAAATAGTTTATGTAGGAATATTTCCCAATGCAAAAGTATTTTTTGAGAAACCATGATCTCTATTTTCCTTTAAGCATTGTTAGAAATAGGCTTAAATACTAGCTAACGAAGAGGCTTTTATTGAAGCATGAGAACTCTTGTTCTGTTTTTATTTTTAAGGGCTTAAGGCCCTACAAAAGGAAATGAGCTTTTAACATCTTGTTTTTTGGTCGAGGGGCAACATACTTACTACCCAGTAAAATGCCTATTGACAAACATGATGTCTTCAAAATGTCTTTAGCTCATCTACATTTATTATTTTTGAAGTGCTGTCATTTTGATCAGCACTGTGACATATAGTTCATAACCTGTTTTTCACATCTTGGAAGCATATGCAAGTTGATCAAATTCAAATGAGATGAGAGTGGGGAATAGAATCCCAAGGGGAATAATACACTAATTTTCAGATTGTCAAAACTCAAGCCATTTATGGCATGAGCGAGCTTAGGGAACAGTGGAGGTGTGGGAAGCTCAAGGACAATCAACAGGTTTAAAATGCAGTGAATAGTGTTGATTGGCTTGGTAGAGAGATGCTTGAGATGAGGATGAGAGACAACAAATTGGATGTTGATGATGAGAAAGTAAGCTAATATTTTTTAGTTTTAATAGAAATATTTTCATTTGAAGCAAGAAATGAAAGGAAGCATTTATTGTATGCTTGTTTCCTGTTTTCATGGAAGGGATTTTTATACATGGTTCTTCTCTGGCATGTCAATGTAAAACAATTGCAGGATATTGAGCCAGCTATTGTTGATGGTATGTGTGCAGAGTGAGGCCACATCATAACTACAACCATATGTGGCAGAAATGGCCAACCTAAACAGGTTTACCTAATAATTGTGTTCACAGTGAGAATTCATTAGGTCACAACCAAGACTCTAAGTGAATAGTTTCTTTATGGACATTTTTTCCAATTGTTTATTTATTCTTTTATTAACTTGACAGAACATCAGTTAGATTGAGGAACATGTGGTTGGAACAAGGTATTTTGGCGTTGTCTTTCAGGTCATAATTGACTTCTTTAATCCAAAATGGGGATTTTATATATGTTTGACGTTGTTTCTTTTATGTTTGGAATGAAAATTTCTGATGATTAGATTATGCAGGCTAAATGCAGAGAAACTGGAGAAATTGTTGCAATCAAGAAGGTTCTCCAAGACAAGTGGTACAAGAACCGAGAGCTGCAAATAATGCATATGTTAGACCATCGAAATATTGTTCCTCTTAAACACTATTTTTTTTGAATTATGGACAAAGAAGAACTTTACCTTAATCTTGTATTAGAGTATGTGCCCGAGACTGGAAAGCCACTAATTTTGAGATTGTTGAAACTCAGGCCATTTATGGCATCATCGAGGTTAGGGAACAATGGAGGTGTTAGAATGTCAAGGACAATCAACAAGTTGAAAAGGCCAATGAACAGTGTTGATTGGCTTGGTAGAGAGATGCTTGAGATGAGGATAAGAGATAACAAATTGGATGTTGATGATGAGAAAGTAAGCTAATTTTTTTTTTTGTTTTAAGAGAAATATTTGCATTTGAAGCAAGAAATGAAAGGAGGGATTTATTGTATGTGTGTTTCTTGTTTTCATGGAAGGACTTTTTATACGTGGTTCTTCCCTGACATGTCAATGTAAAACAATTGTCTTTCAGGTAATAATTGACTTCTTTATTCCAAAATGGGGATTTTATATACTATATCTTTTGTGTTTGGAATGAAAATTTCTGATGATTAGATTGTGCAGGCTAAATGCAGAGAAACTAGAGAAATTGTTGCAATCAATAAGGTTCTCCAACACAAGCGATACAAGAACCGAGAGCTGTAGATAATGCATATGTTAGACCATCTAAATATTGTTTCTCTTAAACATTGTTTTTTGTCAATGACGGACAAAGAAGAACTTTACCTTAATATTGTATTAGAGTATGTGCCCGAGACTATAAATCCACTAATTTCGAGATTGTCGAAACTCATTCCATTTATGGCATCAACGAGCTTAGGGCATAGTGGAGGTGTGTGAAGCTCAAGGACAATCAACATGTTGAAAAGGGCAGTGAACAGTGATGGATTGGCTTGGTAGAGAGATGCTTGAGATGAGGATAAGAGACAAAAAATTGTATGTTGATGATGAGAAAGTAAGCTAATATTTTTTTTGTTTTAAGAGAAATATTTTCATTTGAAGCAAGAAATGAAAGGAGGCATTTATTGTATGCTTGTTTCCTGTTTACATGGGAGGAATTTTTATACATGGTTATTCCCTTACATGTCAATGTAAAACAATTGTAGGATATTGAACCAGCTATTGTTGATGGTATGGGTACAGAGTTAGGCCACATCATAGCTACAACCATAGGTGGCATAAATGGCTAGCCTAAACAAGTTTACCCAATAATTGTGTTCACAATGAGAATTCATTAGGTCACAACCAAGAATCTACGTGAATAGTTCCTTTATGGATATTTTTTCCAACTGTTTATTTGTTCTTTTATTGATTTGACATACCATCAGTTACATTGCGAAACATGTGGTTGGAACAGGGTCTTTTGGTGTTGTCTTTCAGGTCATAATTTACTCCTTTATTCCAAAATGGGGATTTTATATATTGTTTCTTTTATGTTTGGAATGAAAATTTTTGATGATTAGATTGTGTAGGATAAATGCAAAGAAATTGGAGAAATTGTTTCAATCAAGAAGGTTCTCCAAGACAAGCGGTACAAGAACAGAGAGCTACAGATAATGCATATGTTAGACCATCCAAATATTGTTTCTGTTAAACATTGTTTTTTCTCAATGACAGACAAAGAAGAAATATACCTTAATCTTGTATTAGAGTATGTGCTTGAGACTGTAAATGGAATTATGAGGCACTACTATAGAATGAACCAAATAATGTCACTCTTTTTTGTCAGACTCTACGGTTTCTAGGTTTTTGATCTTTAACATCTTCCTTACATTATCCCATTTTTGCGAAAAAACAGACATTCCTATTTGGCAATAGATCAAGTTAAAATTTGTATTCTGAGATGAATTGAGAGTTTGAGAAACTTCAAATATGGAATTATTAGGAATATAATATTTTTTCATCATGAATTGAATACTGGTTGAGTTGAATGGATGTGATTTCTAGCATGTATGGTTACATATTTTAGTCTTCCATAAAGCTGAAAGATGCAGTATGGCAATCTAGGGAACTACATAAAGATATAAGCAAAGTTATAAATACACAGAGTGGAAAATTTTAAAAAGAAAACAAAAATAAGACGTTTTAGCAACCAACCATGTTTCAAACACTCTCTTTGTAATTTCATTATCTTATTGGCTTTAACACCTAGCCTATATTATAATTGTTTCTCTTTTGGACAATAGATTTCTAAGTATATGTAAAGGGTACTTATAGCTTAAAGGGTACTTCAACTGAGTATTGCATAACATATTGACCCTCATCTTTATTAAAAAGTTTTTACAGAATTCCACCAATTGTTTCCATAACATAATATCAAACTTCCTAGTAAACAATTTTACATGGTACTAATTATCTAGTGTGTATTTCAGGTGCATTTTTCCACTACCATACCGAGGGGAAAGCAAAATAAAGCATTTCAATAATTCAGGTATTTTCTTCATCGGTAGATATACATCAAAGGTGTCACTGTCTAATCTAGTTCATTGTTTTTCTACTTTACAAGTGAGATTTTTTATTGGATTTTGTAGGAGTGAACTTAACTAAGTGGTCCATTGAGTATGAAGAGCTTGTTGCTGAGGCTTTGCCATTGAGTATGAAGAGCTTTCTGTTGAGCCTTTCAAAATGCTAAGTATGGGTTAATTGAAGCTGTTGCGGGATCTAAGTATTGCTTAGCAGCGAAGAAAAAGTGGGATGGTTTAGCCATTGTAATATTTTGAAAAGTCATCGATGTACTAGATAATTTTCATGTAAAGTTATATCGAGATAGTTTTTGAGAAAATTCATATTTATTGTAATACTTGACATTTCATGTAATATAATTTGTGCGGTTTAAAACTTATATGGTTGTACTTTATATTATTTTTAAGTGTTGTAATTAACTAATTAATATGACATCGCATAATTCACGTGTATTAGATGATGATAAATAATGTATGATTCTTTTTTTTAATTTAAACATAATATCATATTAAAAATTTATATTGATTAATAATGGACACCATTAAAACTACTAAAATATAATAACCACATAAAATGACTAAATATGACTAAATTAGTGACAAATAAATGAGATTAATGAAAAAAATTCACATATAAAATGATGGTAGATATGTGAACAAACAATGAGATATAAATGACCAAAATTCACATATCAATGACCAAAAAATGGTTTTGGTGGCTAATTTATGGTCTTTTATTACGCGACCAAATTTGGTCATATTCTAGTTTGTCATGTGGTCATTAAATTGGTCATAAATGTGGTCATATATTTGGTCATTGATTCAAATATATGACCAAATTAATGAACAAATATATGACCAAATTAATGATCAACTAACAATCTATAAATGACCAAAATAAAAATGACCAATTTTGGTCGCTTAATAAAAGACCTTAAATTAGCCACCAATCATCGCCAAACCAAAAGTGGCCATTGATATGCGGATTTTGGTCATTTTTTCGGTCACTAATCTCTCATTTTCCACTAGTGTAGTCTCCTGGTGGCTCTATATCTGCATATCTGCCTCTCCAAACCCTAGCACTAGCCCTCCTTCTGCTGATTTTCCTGTAACATGAATCTTCCGGGCCAAATCCTTTTCTGGGTCGATAGATCAAAACATATCCTAGGTGGGTTCAATGAAACGCTATGATGAAACTGACTCCATTACCCAAGGTTGAATAGGCACTGATCTCCAAGAATATCACTAACCCTTCCTGACCTCTTTCCCCCGAAATTTGACCATTCCTTGATAGCTCAGGTTACCTGATACTTTCATATCTGTCACTGAGTATATCTCATTGGTACTAGATAGTCCCAACTCTGTCCTTTCTCACGCTATCACAGTTATGTTTCCCAAGACAGTGGTCATCTTCATCAGTTGCTAGTACCTAAACCCTAGAGCTAGGGTTTCCATTTACCTTACACCTTACGTACCTAAAAGAAACATTTGATCTATTCTAGTGTCTAGGTCTGATCTCTCCTATCGGGAATAGATCCAAGTCTCCCTCGTTGTTGTATTGGACTTAGATAACATAAAGCGAAGACTACCTTGATTGATGTGACAACCATCCATTTGGGAGTCTAGGTAGTCTTGGTTCCACCTCCTTGGTTGCTTTCCCCTCTACCATCTATCATGGATCCATCATACATAGGCAACTACAAGGTTGGTGATAACATTTTGGTGCCGTTGTTGGGGAGGTAGAGGCCTACCCTAGTTCAACATTTTTCCTCAAGCTATACTCCCATTCTCTTTGCCAACATTTTAGCACTGTTGCCGGGGAGGTAGATGCCTACCTTGGTTCAACATACCTCACCTTTCCCTACAACATAGCTTTTATTGGTGAATTACTTATGTGGTTCACCTGGCGACTCAACCCCACGAATCCACTGAGGACCGTGCCCAATCTATTAATATTAAGTTCTTAGAATGTGCGATAAATCATAATGAATTTAGATGTATTCTTGAGGCACATGAAGGAATTAACCAAAAACATGATTGAAAATACAAGACAAATAAACGAAAGGGATAGATGGAGGTCAGACTACGGGTATGAGGATGATCTCGAGCACGACTATGGGTGTGAATCTAGTTATCACAATCTTTATTATACCCACCAAATTCCTCACCCATTCAATAAAGATTTCCCAACCATCTCGAGTGGACCTGTAAGTTGACATGAACCTAGAATTCATCCCCAGTCAAAGCATTATGGCCAAGTAACCAGAGCTGTTGAAAAACGAGACAAATGGTCTCCTTTTAACTTTTCTGAAATACTAGGAGCACCTCATCCTATGCTGAATGATTACACTAGGAGGTTTCCCCAGTTTAGTCGAAATAATGATATATCTATTGAAAGTCATTTGGACATTCTCTGGGATTACATGGAAATTAGAGGTGCGGACAATGAAGATGTTTTTATGCTAGCCTTAGGAGAATCCTTAAGAAGGGATGTTCAACTATGGTTTGATCATTTAGCACCAGGATCCATCATTGGGTATGACATGTTCACATATTTATTAATTGATATTTGGAGTAAGAACACTGATAAAATTTTAGAGTGTCAGTCTAACAATGATTGTGTCATTGATATTCAATATATTGACTATGTGCTTTCTCAATTGGACCATTCCTCTCCTGATATGTTCCAAATCATGAGCATGCCTGCAATCCATAAGAATGTTATAGAGTACTTTGAGAATAATGTTTCAAAACCTCATGTTGAAACTAAGAGGTATATCAATCAAATCATATGAGATACTTTGTTATTATTACCTGAAGTAGTCACAAAATAAATCCTGGATTTGATCCGTGGAAGGGAACCTAACATGCACCATCAAGAAACATCTATAATTGAGCCTTCCATTAGTGAGGTCATTAAAGAGCCTTTAAAAGAGAAACTCCATAGTCATTGCCTAATTGATGATCATTTGAGTTAGTATCCAACCTATCCAAATCTTGATTCAAAGCTTGATCATATCACTGCAAAAGAATAAAAGGTTGAAATTAATAAAGCTTCTGTTGAAGAACAATCATGTGGTCATATTGTAGTTGAAGACCAAGTTTGCGGGGATAGAAATGACCATAATGATATTTTTCCTTATCAAATTAATGATGCTGATCATTTATCCTCAGTTGAATGTAATGAACAATCTCAAGAAGAACAACCACATGGCGATGATATACTAGTAAGCGAGCTTGACCTAGAGCCTTCTTTGTCACATCAGTCAAACTAGAATCTGTGTCTAAATAATCATCAAGAGCCTCCAAGGAATTATTCTTGTACTACTGCTACTATTCCCCATCATACTTTTTATCAAGGTGATTTGGTTGAGGAGATTAATCCTAGTGAGTCTAGTTCTTGGGATGTTAGTTTCAATCTTGCCAATTTCTCTAGCAAATGTCCCATATCACATGCAAGATTGCTATTAACACCTTTAGGTGATACAAATCAAGTTTTAATTTGTCAATCCACCCTCCCATACTAGCTCTTGAAGTCCTTCTCTATGGTATCATGCGGTACAGATTCTAGAAAGTGCCAAATGGTCAATGGTAAAACATTTTATCTCCTTTCATCCTTGGTACATAATGCCTTCAAATTTGCTAATTTATTTGATTGGGTGAATGAAAAGCTCTATAAAGACAAATTCTATATTTTCTCATTTTATAAACAACAAATGGGGTTAATCTCAATTTCTGGTTCAATGATCTCTAATTTGTCCCTATTTTGTTTCATCATTGATCATAATGTGAGAATGATTGAGTATGCTGACAAAAAATATGAGGGAAAAAATGATGGCCTATGAGGGATGAATCATGTATCTTACTCTTTTCTTTCATGAAATTTAAACTTGCGTAAATTTTATGATCCTATTGATCTATGGATGGAAGAAGTCTACAACAATAAATCTCATCCCTCGCATGATTTCATTTCTCTTTATCCATAGCTTTCTTTGATTTTCAAACAACATGTTACAATGGCTTCAATTTTCATTCACATTACTTACAACCTATCTTTCACTTGTTGTATCATTAACTGCAGAGAAATCTCAATCGATCATTTTAGCAAGTGGTTACATTGGATCTATCATTTTAGTTATCACTTGCCTAATTGGTTAGGTTAGAGTAGGTAGGATTGGATAAGCCTTTCCCGACAGTTGTATAGAACCTTGCACCTTTGTTTGAAGCTCACCTTTGAAGCCCTTAGTGTAGTTTTGATTTCTGCAAAATAAAAATCAAACTTTTATTGAAATGTATGGTTATAGATTAAGATTTATTTGCTGCTTTTCAGTTTCACGCATCTTTATTTTCGGTATTTTATATATTATCCACACATCGTTCTGACGACCGGTCTGTGAGTTTGGTATAGCTCTGAACATGCTGCAGGTAGTCAATGACATTTTTGGTAGTGGTTGTAGAGGTGGATGGATTGATCGAGGATGTGAGAAGAAGAGTACTAGGACTAGAGATTCTAAGGTTCTCAAGCTCTCTTTTCAGCAAAGCACTTGTCCCAGCTGGAGCCAGATGTTATCACATTTATAGTAGCGAGGCTACCATATTCTATTTTTCAGATACAGTACACTTTTCAGCGAGATCTCTTACATATGAGATGATGATATGAGTAGTTTTGATGGATCATTATTTTATTTATGGACTATTATACTCTCCCATGTCAGGACTGAATCTCAAGACACTCAGATTTGAGGACTGATGTAGCCATTTAGTGATTACAGAGTAGTTATTGATGCCCAATTTTATATCAGCGCTTTCTCATTGGACAGATGATGTTTCAGATGGATTATATGCATGGTTATGACTCAGATTTTATTATATCGTGTTATGGTTATCATTACTCTTATACTAATATTTGTGACATGTATTAACATGTAGTGTCATGATCTGGTAGTCATAATTATATGGACTTGGATGTATTTGTATTATGTATTGATGTCCCTACTCTGATTTTGAAGTTCTTGATCTATACTCATTGGTTTTACCCTCCTTAGGGAGAATAGAGGTAGCCATTCCCGCCATTTTTTTGGATTGCTAGTGTTGGCTTCATCATTCATTCTCTCCACCAATCCAATACCTTCCCGTTTTGTTTATAACCCGACTTACTACTTGACTTATGGCATGGAGGACATTTTCCCCACTAGAACCTTTGTTGGACAAACCTCCTTGTTTATATTGTGTCTCGGCTCTGAGTTGGTGATAGAAATTGCCTTTGGTGAGTTGGATTGTATGCCTAAATCATTCCGGTGGGTTGTCCCGATGTTTGGCACTGTATAGAACCCCCCCTGGTCACTTGAGATGTTGGCTAAAACTGAAAGCTCATGTACTACTTATATTGGAAATGTTTATATGCGCCCATGGAAAATGAAAATGCTAAAATTGTGTTTCTTAACATATGTGAAAAAGGGAAAGAGCAATGAAATGCTAAAATACTCCTCGAAGGGTATAAGAAAAGGTCCAAAAAAACAATGGTTAAATATATGCTATATCCAAATATTGCTAACCTTATAAATGTGAAAATGTCCTGGATGAAAGCTGCAATTAGTTGTGTTTTTAAGCACTGGTGAAGTCCTCAGAAGGACATATAGGCCAAAAAGGCCATGGAAATAAAATTGATGATCCTATTGAAACTGGATCAAACTTGATGTAGACATGATGCCTAAGTTGAATAAGCACTCTCTGAACAACTCAACCATTTGTGAGGCATCACCATTCCTTGTGTTGTTTGTCTGGCAGGTGGTTATAGTGAGTATTTCCGTGCCATATCCAAAGTGTCATGATGTTAAGTAGGAAGTCATCTTTTTCCCTAGCCATGTCAATTTCAGCCTTCACCCTTCACTAGCAAATTGACTACAACTATAAAGTGAGTATAGTCTTGAATGTCTGGTATGAGTAATAATAAATAAACCCTATATATGTATTTGGTTGATACACTACCAGTGAAATGACTACTACTTGTTGTGATTTTTTCTTAAATGAGTTGTAGAGCATGTCTTAGCCTTATAGCACTTGCATCAGATGGATGATAGTCTGAGTTATATTATTGGTATCTGATCATTTATAGAAGGTTATATTGGCTAGTGGATATGGTTGATGATCAGGTAGAGACCTGAGAAGGGCATGAGTATACACCCTAGACATATTTGGACTCTCGAATTCTAATGACATAGTTTATTTTCAGTTCTGGGCACTTGCAGAGATGATCAGGCTCATTTTACCTTTTTGATGCAGTTTTGCTTCATAGGATGATGTGTCTGAACAAGGAGATGTTTCATTTGGATATCCTAGGGCGTTGTATGGGGATAGGGGGTGCAGAAAATTGATTATACCATAGTACCCCCATCCTAGAGATCCTGGTGGGCTTAGTTTAACAACACCAGCACCCTAGGAGGCTGTTTTGGCAGGTTCAGGTTTCTCGAGGCAGATTAAAAAATGATTAAATGCCTATTGAAGAAATTGATTTGGGATACTGAGGCAAGGAAATGACATGGGATGAGTTATGATGATGAGAGTGATGTCCTCCACACCTTCTCTAGCATTTGCAACACCTGTTTGGGCCCACACCTATTTTTTGTGCATTTTTATATTATTTTCTAGAGCTTTTGGGAGGCTCACAATTTCCTCAAGGAGGCACAAAGTCAAAGAATTAAAATATTATACTATTTTATTGTGCCATGGGGCACCCATAGGGAGTTAGTTAACACTCCATGGACCCACCATGTGCTTCATTTATTTCTTGTGAGTGGGGTACCCTCTTTATCGTTGATTTAGTCCACTTTGGTACTTTATGGTTATATTGATCCATGTATTGTATGTTGAGCTCATCTCAACCATTGATTAGAATATTTTATCTTTTAATATTAGCCACTCGTTTTGAAAGTGGTTAGGATTTTGGTTGTCTCATTTCTATTTAAAGGAGAGAGCTTCTCATCTGTAAGGGGTCTTTGGCTCTTGGATATGATTAATAGAAAGATTTTTTGTGGATATTTTCTGGATCTGCTTTGCATCTGGTGTTATTCGGTGGTGACTGGAAAATATTTTTCTTCCTAGCATTTGGAATATTTTGTGAGATCTATACTCTTTTTCCTGGATCTTTGTCTTCTCTACAGGAGGGCGACTTCATCTTGGGCGTTTTTGCAGGGGGACCTCAACTCGCTTGCACTGGTTTCGTCTGTGACAGGGGGTTTTCATTAGTTTCATTATGATCTATGATTGCATCTTGTTACTTTTCTATAGATCTTGATTTTATTTCATGATACGAAAAATATGATATTGTTGACGTTAGCTTGTGCAGGAGAGAGGGCGCATTGGTCACTCAATGCACAACATTGGTCTTAGAACTCACTCATATCTTCCAAAATTGATCGGGATGGTGGGGATCATCATCAACAAGGAAAATACAAGAATTTTTGTGTAATATCTAATAGTTAAGTCTCTTCTATTTCATATCTCAATCCATTGTACCTTCCTTCCTTCAATTTTCTGAAAAAAACTCCTAAATAATAAAATCCAAAAAAAATATTTAATGAGGGAAACACTTGATCTTTGATCAAACCATTCCTAGGTTTTGTATATTGGGCCTCTCCCTCACTAAATAATCCTCAACTCTTCCCTAATTCTGACTGGTTTTCCCTATATCTGACTTTTTGACTGCTCAAACCCCAGCGCTCCACTGAAAATTTGACTTTTTCTAGAATTGACTTTTTGCATAAAATAATTAAGTGGGTGTGTATATCAGGTCTTCCTCACTCTATAACACCACCAATGCTGAGCCAATTCCTTCCAGGTTTCCCTAGATTTGAAAAACTGATTTTCAGCCTCCTAGTCCCCCTCATCAGATTTTGACTTTTCCAGATCTAATTTTTCCTGAAATTTTCTGACTTAGGTTTGTAGATCGAGCCATCTTGATATCATTTCCACCTCAACACTGAGCTGATAGTATCCTGGTGGCTCTAGATCTATAGATATGCCTCTCCAAACCCTAGCGCTAACCCTTCTTCTGATGATTTTCCTGTAACCTGAATCTTCTGGGCCAAATCCTTTTTTGGTTCCATAGATCAGGACATATCCCAGGTGGGTTCACTGAAATGTTGTGTTGACACTGACTCCATTACCCAAGGCTGAACAGGAACTGATCTCCAAGCATAGCACTAGCCCTTCCTGACCTCTTTCCCTTGAAAGTTGACCATTCCTTGATAACTCAGGTTACCTGATACTTCCATATCTTTCACTGAGTCTATCTCCTTGGTACTAGACAGTCCCAACTCTGTCCTTTCTCATCCTATCACACTTACGTTTCACAAGACAGTGGTCATCTTCATTAGTTGCTATTACCTAAACCCTAGAGCTAGGGTTTCCATTTACCTTACACCTTACGTACCTCAAAGCCACATTTGATCTGTTCTGGTGTCTAGGTCTGATCTCTCCTATCGGGAGTAGATCTGGGTATCCCATGTTGTTGTATTGGAATTAGATAACATAAAGAGAAGACTTCCTTGATTGATGTGACAACCATCCATTTGGGATTCTAGGCAATCTTGGTTCCACCTCCCTAGTTGCTTGCCCCTCTACCATCTATCATGGATCCATCATACATAGGAAACTACAAGGTTGGTGATAACAGGCACTTCTTTCTCTTTATGTGTAATTTATACTTTATGACAACAACTTGTTACTGAGTACTTGGACGTTTGATTATTAATACACCTACTAGTTGTTATTAATGTGTCTTACAGACTCAGGTTAGTGGCAAGGTAATTACCATGTTTTATATTTATAGTGTGATTATCATCGACTGTTCATATCCTAGCATTTGTAATTACACATTTATTTCATTAAAAGTATTGTAATATCTTTTTTATTATTCTTGGTAGGTTTATAAACTTTGGCTAAAGACTGATTCTTGACTCTATAAATAACAATATAATTTCCATGGCATATTTCATATGCCATGGTCCTTGGCTTAGAGCCTAAGGAAAATGATGAGAAAATGGTTCTAAGGCTTAGATCCTATGGTTAAGAGATATAGATGATACTTATACATTACATTAGAATTTGGGCTGGTGAAATTATAACATGGTTTAAGCTATGCATAAGGGGTTTAAGACTTTGCACATTGGGGTTTAGACTCTTTCATGGAAATGGTGGCATTCAAATTGGTAACGCATAAGGCTATAGAGATGTGGCTTTTATAGTTTTATAATGGCCAACAGGTTGGCGCCATTAATGTGCATTGGGGTGTGTGGGAGCCTAAGGTTAGGGCTTGGCTCATGATGGGATTAGTCATTTTGTTTGTTTGTTGTTTTCTCTCGGATCTGGTGTGGATGAAGGAGGATGAAGTCACTAGTATTGAGAGGAAGGTAAGGTGTGGAATTCATTTTTTATTAGAAACATGGTCTCTATAGATTGTAATGCCATATATTAATTTAATCGTGCTATTAACCATTTGCAGGGTTACAGAGTTGGCAAGGAAAAATTTCTGGTTCATAGGTTACAAAATGAGCCATGGGAAAACATTACCCTTACGGTAAGCCTACTAACAAGTCGTTACTTGTCCCTTCATGGCATTAGAACTGGGTTTTTAACTTTGTCATGGTTGGTGTTTAAGTTGTGGGGTTCGTTGGCCTCCGGGACTGAGTTTGTAAAGACTTGAGTTTTGTAAATAATATGATTCTTGTCATGAGGCGAAAATTGGTGCCTTGACATGCTCTATGTATAATTTTTATAAATCCTATTTTGAATTACGTTATGTAACCAGGTAAGCACCATTGCTTGCAATGTTGCAATGGCCATAGGTTACGACTTTATGAATATTGTGTGTGTAAATTAGCTCTGCATTTGATGTTTATTATCCTGCTACGTTTTCAAACTTTGTTTATTATTCAGGTGGCAATTACCTTCTTCGATTGTAATGGTTTCATGGATGACTGAACAGTCAGTAAAAATGGATTTTGGGGCCATTCCGTGAATGGCATTGGCACCCACCATTGTGGCTGCGATAAATATTAGATTTTACACTTACAGTTGGGGTTTATAATGTGGAAATGAAAACATATGGTAGACTGTTATTTATTTTATAGCACGGTTTGTAAATTAGAATGTTTAGAAGGCTGTGGGTGTAAACCCTGAGTGGAAATCGTTTCTGTAGGTGGATTCATTGACAGGCATAGAATCATTGTTTAATTTGCTGCGTGATTATTTATGGGCCATGGCCATGTATTTACAGCGTCAGGATTGGTAAAGGTCTTACAACCATTGTGTAATGATTATGGGTTTACATCTTGTGTGTAGCTAATACAACGCGGCTTTATAAAATATTTAGGACCCTACAAGACTTGGACCTAGGTTGTTTATGGTATTGAGGTTTTATTATTTCCAATCGTTGTGAAATGGGCATTCTGAGTGTCCACAGGATTCGATCCTGTGACTTCGTTGCACTTACATAATTCTTATTCTAAATAAGGAAATGATGCTTTGGCTATTTATATGGTTTCTGTAAATTGATTACTATGTATTGATGTTATGGTGGTTTTTAATGTAAAGGGCATCGTATTTTATGTATGCAAAATGGAAAATGGGTGTCTACAAGATTCGTTCCTGTGACCTCGATGCAATTTCTTGGTTATTAGATGATTCCTCTATACGAAATAATTAATGTGATTTTTACTTATGTTGGGCTTTGAAACTTATGGGTGCGATTCTTATTATGCATAATTATAATGTTTTAGATGGATAAAAATGGTATTACTGTTTATGATTTTGTAGAAAGTACTTAGTATAATTATTTATAAATGGTGGACCATATAGGGTTTCGATTTACTTGGTCTATTAATTAGTTTTAAGATAACAATTAGTTAATGGAAAAGATTTGCTGAATGGAAGGAGGTTTAATTATATAGACCTTGAAAGGTCTTCATTGATTCTTAACATAGATTTAGTATGGGATATTCATAATTTGGATTATGTTATATTTAATGGGTTGGTAGCCTTGGATTTATATTTCTATTTTAAAGCTGTTAATATATACATATTTACCAAAAGTATACTTGGTTAGTTCATTGTTTATTATAATTAGAATAATGCTAATCTAGGTTTTAAATGAAGCTTTAGATCTGAACTAGTATTTAATTAAACATGGCTCTGCTGACAAATTAAATATGTCAGTAGAGTATATAGGCCCAAGAATAGCTATGCAATAGTTATGAAATAAAACCTAGTTTGTAGGAAGCTTCGTTGATTCTTAACATAGATTTAGTATGGGATATTAATAATTTGTATTATGTTGTATTTAATGGGTTGGTAGCCTTGGATTTATATTTCTATTTTAAAGCTATTAATACATACATATTTACCAAACGTATACGTGGTTAGTTCATTGTTTATTATAATTAAAATAATGCTAATCTACGTTTTAAATGAAGCTTTAGATCTGAACTAGTATTTAATTAAACATGGCTCTGCTGACAAATTAAATATGTCAGTAGAGTATATAGCCCCAAGAATAGCTATGCAATAGTTCTGAAATGAAACCTAGCTTGTAGGAAGCTTATTTTGAAATAGTAAAGTATAATACAAAAGTAAAACTAAAGTGAAAAATCCTTGATGGATATTTATACATGAATTAACTTTACATAAGTGAGCTAGATGTACAAACCCCTCGATAAATCTAGCCTAGGAAATAAATTATAGCCCAGGGTTATAATTTAAAATGTAAACCCTAGAAGAATTAAAATAGAAAACAAATACATAGCGTTAGAATCTATCATGTAATCATTTCCCTAATTTATCCAACATTTATTCTAAAAAATGAAATAGGAAGTCTAGGATCTCATACCTATAAATTTAAGATCCTTTAATGGCTGAAACATGCACACTCAATTAACTAGTATTAACAATTCATAGGTAGATTTGACCTCTGTATTAGATAACCGAATCACTTGGGAACTACCACGTTTCACCCAACCATGACTCGGAACCGTTCCTGGTTTCAATCCAGATCCCCCCAAGTTGGTTCCAACATGCAAGTAGCTTAGAGCACCTAAGGTGAGGCTGTCCTAGTTTTGTATATTAGGTCTGGATCAGTTCTCCTTCTTCTTCTTAGGTAAATTTTATCTAAGAATTCTCTCTTAAGAAATTAGCAGGAAGAATAATGACTCCAAAAGATAGATCAGATCTCCAAGTATTTTCTTGGCTTGATACTTTATAGGCAGACTTTTCAGTTAAGGGGGGCAGTTAAATCAAGAATTGCTTCATTTCTTGATTTAACACTTTTCATTTAAATTAGTACTTTTAATATTTAACGTAGGAGCTTTTATCTAGTTCCTAATTTGACTTTTAATTTTTATCTTAATAATAATAGTAATAGATGGAACTTTTCCTTCTTTCTCATATTATTAATATTACTACTATATTTAATCTTTATGCATACCATGTATAAAATACATAATAATATAACATTTGTTAACATTTGTCTTGGGGCATCACATATTGTGATCCTTATACTTAGGACACTTTCTTCATTAAGGTCATCAGGTAGATGGTTAGGTCTACTAGGCTAGGCAACTCTAAACATCCTTGCATGTTGGATTCCCTCATATAACATGGTAGTTCTTCACTACTTGATGAGAATACAGAAATTCAAAATTTCATTTAATCACTTATAAATAAGTCTGATGAGATCAATATTTTTCTCGAGTTGTTTTCACTCAGGAAGCATTAATTATTTTTCAGTAACTCCTAGCGCTTACCAGAGCCCATACTCAACGCTAAAAATAGGGAGTTACAAACTTAGTGCTATTCCAGATCTCTTCACTCAAAACTAATGCTAGGATGTACTTGTACGATACAACTAAGGATACAATGGCCAAGGATCCGATGTTCCAAAGCTTATGCTCAACATCAACATGGAAGGCTCCAAAGCTTATTCCCAACACTTCCAACTTATCTGTTCATGTGTTCCAAAACTGCATGCTCAACACAAATATAATACTCATGTGTTCTAGATCTTCTTGCTCAACAAAATATTAACTAATCATGTGCTCCAGAGCTCCTCGCTCAACAAAAACCATCTCATCAATCATGTGCTTCAGGGTCCATGCCCAACACAACCAAGCATATATATATCATCAAAAATTGCTTACGCCCAATCTATAAAAAAAATAATCATATTCATATGCAGTGGGGTCTTCGACCCAATATGTCAAAATAAAAAATCAAGATAACATCATAATCAATAGGCTCATGCCTATAAGTGTTAGGTCCAAAATTCAGGATATTACAAAACCCGTTAAATGGACATGGACTACCATGGTGTCGCATATGCCAATCTAGAGGACATCATGGTGAGGACTTCCTATTCCTGCAAAAGATTGTGAGTACCCCAATGAGCCTTTTTTTTAAATTTTGCAAGGCAGTAGGGCATGAAGAGAAGGATTTCAGAGCATATCAGCTCTTAAAGGAGAATACAAGGGACACATACTTAATGAATAATGATGGACAGATTCAGGATGACTACGCGCAAACATCATATTAGCATGTGCAGTTCCAACCCAATCAGTATTAGAACCAGTATCAGCCTCAGTATGTGCCATAGTAGCCATATGCGCAACATAATCACTATCAGTCGCAATATCAATAGAATTAGTATCCCCCACAATGACCACACCTTCAGGGAAGGGGTGGTGGGAACTTCAGAGGAAGAAGAGGTGGAGGAGGATTTGGTAGAGGAAGAGGTCAGGTTACATGATACAATTGTGGACAGTTAGTTCATTATGCCAGATATTTCTTGGAGCTTGTAAAGACATGCTCATATTGCAAGGGACAGGACCATAATGTGGAGCAATTTCCGCAGTTGATTACGAAGTGGCAGGCCAGGACCATCGTAGGTCCTACTCCTGCACAGAATCCCAATCCAACTCCAAATGCTAACTTAAATGTCTAGATGATTTCTATTGAAACAAGGGAGCCGAGCATTGCAGTCGTAACACGAGGAGGTTTTGTGACTGGAGCTGATCTGGAAACAACGCAAGAACAACTTCAGCTGCAAGTATGACTGGAGACCAAGAAGAAGGTATCATTCGAAATCCAAAAACAGAAGCAAGTATTCATGTGTGTGCAACCAAATTTTGTGAATCCAAAAAAGCCATCGACTTTAGAAGAAGTCAGGGAGATTCCTGAATGATTCCAGCACATATTCCAGAAGAAGGTCCCACAAAATATTAGTAAACTCAAGTCCTTTTTGTCAAGTTACTTGGTGCTAATTCAAGATAAAGAAGTTATTGAAGAACTATAAGCACTAATAGAAGAGACACCTGTAGAGCCACAACGTGAAAAGAGAGTTAACTAGGTCGGAAAGAAATTCAAAACTAGCTGCAAGTTAAGAATGACTACGCAAATAGGAGACTATGACATGGACAATATCATTTTAGACCCAGGGTTTGATGTCAATATCTTGACATGACAAACTTGGGAAAGTATGGGGAAGTCACGCTTGGACTGGTCTCCTGTCTAGCTACGACTTTCCAATCAGGCAAAGGTACTCCCAATTGGTAGACTGAGTCAAGTCCCTGTCGAAATAAAATGGTTGCGAACATTTGTAGACTTTGATGTCATTAACATTTTTGAAGACACAAATCTATATCCCACACTGCTAGGCATAGATTGGGCCATAGAAAATCATAGCATCATCAAATTCAAGAAAAGAATACTCTCATTCGAGGATAATGAGATGAGAGTGGTGTCACCCATTCATCCACTAGAATAGCAGATATACATAGAGTATGTATACAATGAAGGACAAGTCGACTATCTCTACTAGATCTACAATGTCACTGCATTACAATAAAATTACATCAATCCAACTGCAAATGGGAACCTGAGTTGCAAGAGTGCTAGTTCCTACACATCCGACTTAGTGGAAGATTTAGAGAACTTGAAAAACCAGTTGCATGAGGTCTCTATGAGGAGATGCACAAGGATTTCTAGGTCTGTACGATGGGTGCAGACTGAGGACAGAGAGCTACCCACCTATGAGGGATTAACTAACCTTGTGAGATTTCTCATTGGTTTTGAAGGTCTCGTCATAGAATTGCAGTGCTTGTCTGCATTGGATCATGTACTCAAGGATATGTTAGATTTTTCACATTAAGCTAGCATAACATTAGGATCTTTAAGTGAGAGAAAAAAAAGCACAACAATCAAACACAGGAGACAATGAACACAGTGTTGTTCCTTGGGGAAACCATAAATGGAGAAAACCCCGCAACTTCCTCACAGATAGAATCAACACCAAAATTAAAACCCCAGAATAGTAAGATGATCTCCCGACAGGAGTAAGCTCTTTCTTCCTTGCCCCAGTGTCTTTCCCCTCCTTAGCTATGTGCTACAACTGAGTGTGGGTGAATGTGTGATAAATAGAGAGGATAGCTCTCTATTTATACTAATTCCCAACTTGACTAAACCCTACTAGGGCCGACCTCTCTAGGAGAGTCTAATAACCCTAGTGCCCCGGAACTGCGGGGACTTTAACCCTTAGACAATAGGAGGTTTACCCACCTTGACTTGACATGACTTGCTAAAATTATAAAAACTCTCGATAGGAACATCGGGGCATGAAATGACTCAAGTACATTACAAATGAATCGCAGAATAAACATTCGGTTACAATACATAAGAAATACAAGTGAATACATTCCAAATTTACAATTGCATCAACACTCCCTCTTAACTAGGAAGGTATTCTCTTGACACAATTTAACAGCACAAGTATTCTTCTCTGTGTCATCTGGGTCATCGTCAAGCTCTCGTCATCTTCATATTTAAGTCATCTTCATATTCACATCCTCTTCATCTTCAAGTCATCTTTCATTATTGTATCTGGATCATCACTCGATTTGGATCATCACTAGACATCATCACTGGATCTGGATCATCACTCGATCTGGATCATCACTAGACATCATCACTAGATCTAGATCATCACTCGATCTGGATCATCACTACTGAGTCATCATCAATAGATCTAGATCCTCACTCGATCTGGATCAGTACCATAGGTGCTATCTCATGATTCTTCTCATCACATGAAGTTCTACAGAGCCAACCCTTTTTCATGTTGGTTGTAGTCCTAGCCTCCATGTAGGTCTTTCTCAGCGCTTATATCTGACCCTTAGTCAGAATGGCCCCTCCAGCACTTAAATATGACCTTGAATCGTTAGAAAGGCATGCCCAACACTCACATATGACCATGGGAGGACCTTAATCCCCTCACCATGTTAGAATGGACCAGCCCTTACATTTGACCATGGAAGGAACCTCATCCTCTCCCATGTCAGAATGGACCAGCCATTACATCTGACCTACTCATCAGAATGGCCCAGCACTTATATCTAACCTACTCGTTAGAATGGCCCAACACTTATATCTAACCTACTTGTTAGAATGGCCCAACACTTATATATGACCTACTCCTCAGAATGGTGTGCACTCACATCTGATATTGTAGGAACCAATCCTACAGTCACATCAGAGTGGCCCCCGATCCTAGACTGAGTTACCTGGTAACTTACCAGGTGCCTCCATTCTCCAAGAGAATGGAATCAACCCTTATATCTAATCAAGTGGGAACCAATCCCTCAATCACATCAGAATGGCCATGTGCTCACATCTGATCATGTAAGACTACATCTTACAGTCATTTCAGAAAGGGCCTCAGTCCCAGGCCAAGTATTACTGGTAACTAACCAAGCACCTCCATTCTAAGAATGGAAACAACCCTTACATCTGATCATGTAGGAACCAATCCTACAATCATAATAGAATGGCTTAGCACTCATATCTGACATGGAAGGAACCAATCCTCTCACCATGACAGAATGGCTCAACCCTTACATCTGACCATGGAAGGAACTTAATCCTCTCACCATGTTAGAATGGCTTTGGGTCTCATCATTTCCCCTTGGAGGAAACCTCGATCTAGAGAACACCAAGATTCTCCCTAAAGTACTCAAACTTCACCCTAGACAATGGCTTTGTCAACACATTAGCTATATGTTCCTTCGTCGCAACATATTGGAGCTTCATTTTTCCTGTCTACACCATATCCCTGATATAGTGATACTTGATATCGATATGCTTCGAGTTTTCATGGAACACTTGATTCTCTGAAAACTTCACACAACTCTAGTTGTCACAATATATACAAGTAGCATCCAACTGGAGATCAAATAAATCAGATAGTAGCTTCCTCAGCCATACTGCCTCACAACTAGCTGAACAAGCTACAACATACTCTACTTCAGTTGTACTCAGTGCCACACAGGATTGCTTCCTGCTAAACCAAGAGATCACACCTGATCCCATACTGAAGAAATACCCTGAAGTGCTCTTCTTATCGATGGCACTACCTGCCCAATCAGAATCAACATAACCCTCTAGGTTAATCTTCTGACTTGTCTCATACTTGATCCCATAATCAATTGCACCCCTTAGGTACCTTAGAATATGATTTGCAGCAATCAAGTGAACATGTCTCAGATCTATCAGGAACTGGCTCAGGGTGTTCACAGCAAAGCAAATGTCTGGTCTCGTGTTCGTCAGATACAACAAGGACCCAATCATCTGATGATACATCATAGCATCAACCGCTTCTGATGAAGAATCACTTAATAGCTTCAGGTTTGATGCCATAGGTGTGGCCATATCCTTGCAATCCATCATCCCAAACCTCTTCAGGATCTCTACTACATACTTCCCTTGTCCGAGGGATATTCCATCCGCATTATGCCACACCTCCATGCCTAGAAAATATTGCATCATTCCCAAGTCCTTAATTTTGAACTCAGCAGCAAGCTTTCTCTTCATATCAGCAATCGACCCAT
This sequence comes from Pseudotsuga menziesii, assembly GCA_001517045.1. NCBI lineage: Eukaryota > Viridiplantae > Streptophyta > Pinopsida > Pinales > Pinaceae > Pseudotsuga > Pseudotsuga menziesii. The sequence continues at coordinate 103,215 of LPNX010889947.1, read as the reverse complement.
CCATACCTGTTACAAACAAATCATCTACATATAGTAGGAGAATCACTGGGTTGCCATCTTCAACCTTGTAGTAAAGGTTGGGTTCTACTTTACTTTTGGTAAAGCCCAAATTGGATAGAAAGCTGTCAATTCTGCCATACCATGTCCTAGATGCACGTTTCAATCTGTACAAGGATTTCTTCAATCTACATACATGAGACTCCCTGTCATGTGTCTCAAAACCAAGTGGTTGTTCTACATACACTTCCTCTTCTACTACACCATTCAAGAAAGCAGTCTTGACATCCATCTAGTGTATCCTCCATTTCATCACTGCAGCCAGAGCAAGTACTAATATGATGGAAGTGTATCTAGCTACAAGTGCAAAGGTTTCTTCATAATCTATTCATTCTTTCTAGGAGAAACCATGAGCCATGAATCTTGCTTTATGTTTTTCTATGCTACCGTCTACAACATGCTTTATTTTGTAGATCCATTTGGAAGTTACAATTGACTTCCATTCTGGTCTTGGGACAACATCCCAAACATCATTTTTCATGATCCATTGATACTCTTCGATCACAATATCCTTCCATTCTTTCCATTCTGCCACTTCTTCATAATTGGAAGGTTCTTTATCGATGAAATCACATAGTCATGCTACATATCCGGAGTAGGATCTGGTCCTGTTTCTTTCTCTGTGATTCTCTTCTGGAGCCCCATCTCTTTCCACACCTTGGATAGCTTCTCATACCCAAGAATTTTTCCTCTTGTAAGGATTCTTCTCCTGAGGTGGATCTACAGGTCTTTGTGGTTCTTCAAATTCTCGATCTTTTTCTTGAGTTTCTTCATTAATGGTTGTGTCATGAATTCTGGGTGCTTCTACTTCTTCAGGTTCTTCAGTAGGTTTCTTTCTAGATTTGTTGTAAGTTGTATCTTCATAAAATGTCACATCCCTACTGATGTCAATATTCTTGAATCCTGGGAAATATGTTCTATAAGCCTTCGAGCTTTTAGAGTATCCCACAAATATACCCTTCTTTCCTGAAGGATCTAGTTTTGTTCTCTTATCTTTTGGAATGTGTATGTACACAGGATAGTGGAATATTTTGAGATGGTTGACTTCTGGTTTCTTGCTAGAGAAGACTTCTTTAGGAGTCTTGTTCTCGATTACTTTGTGTACAATACGATTCTGTACATACACCGCTGTTCTGGCAGCTTTTTCCCAAAGATGCATAGGAAGATCTTGATCATGAAGCATAGCTCTTGCACCTTCCATGATAGTTTTTTTCTTTCATTTTGCAATCCCATTCTGTTGTGGATTATAAGGAGTGGACAATTCCCTCTTAATTCCTGAGTCTTTGCATAACTCTTTGAATTCATTTCATGTGAATTATCCACCATTATCTGATCAAAAGGTCTTAATCTTATTTTTACTGTGATTCTCGATCAAGGCTTTGAATTCCTTAAACTTGATGAATACTTCATCTTTGTTCTTCATGAAGTAAATCCATGTATTCCTAGAAAAATCATCAATAAAAGAAACATAGTATACATACCCACTTAGAGAACTTGATGACATTGGACCGCATACATTGGAGTGGATGATTTCCAAGATTCCTTTTTCCTTGCTCTCACTACTTGGAAATGTCTCCCTTGTATTCTTTCCTTTTGCACATCCTTTGCAGACCCTGTCATGTTTTGCTTGAATTTCTGGAAGACCTTCAGTAGCTCTACTTGCAAGTGGTAGTGCTCTGTAATGCACATGTGCAAGCCTTCTATGCCAAAGCTCATTTGGCTCTATGGTGTCATGGAACAAGGCTTGTTTTGGATGGCCCTTTAATTTGTACAATCCTCCTTCTTGTTCTCCAATCACTACTGCATCATCGATAGTATTTCCTTTTGGCCACATGATGACTTGACCATCTATAAATGCAACCCTCATTCCTTTTGCATCTAATGCAGATATGGAGAGAAGGTTCTTCTCTAGTCCTGGTACAAACAATACTTCTTTCATAGTCATAGAATTTCCAGAGTCTAGTTTATAGGAGGATTTCCCACTAACTTTTATTGGATATTGGTAGTCATATCCGAGCTTCACCTTGTGAGGTGAGTCATGTTCTGATAATCTCATAAAGGATTCCTTGAATCATGTCATATACTTGGAAGCCCCACTATCTATAAGCCAATCATTGCTTCCATGTGTGATATTTCCCGTGAGAGAAGAAATCAAACCATATTCTTCATCACTTGAAGAATATTCACTTTCATATTTGGTCTTCTTTGAGGAAGGTTCATCATCCTTTGTAGCATAAGCATGATGTCTTCTCTTGTTGTTTTTATTCTTGTGAGGATTCCTTTTGCTTTTAGGAAAATCTCTTGCAAAGTGTCCTATTTCATCACAAGTATAATATCTGAGTTGATATTTCTTGTGAGAAGAGTGCTTACCTTTAGAATGATGATGATTATGGTCCCTTCTGGGTTTCTTGGATTGAACTATGAGAGCTTGATCTTCACTTCCCATCTTCTCTTCTTGAGCTTCTATCCGAGCTTCTTCTTGTGAACATTCTTCCCAAATTCTATTGAACTGACTAACTTCTTTCTGGCACAGATCCCTTGAATGAAAGATTCACATGTGCTAGGGAGGCCATTCAAGGTGGTCATTACAATCTCTACATTTTCCACTTCTTCATCTACTACTTCTAGTTGTTCCTTGATCTGAGAAACTCTAGTGAAGTAAGACTGGATGGTCTCTGCATTCTAAATCTTCACATTCTTCAGTTGGTTTCACAGAGTCATCTTTTAGTTTATGTTCTTCCCTTCAAACAATTTTGTTAGGGCATCAAACATAGCTTTAGGTGTCTTCAAGGAGGACACTTGTGGTATGAGGTGATCCTTGATTGAATCAACAATAATCCTCTTTGCCATAACCAATTTATTCTTATGTAAGTCCTTAGCCTCATCTCCCTCTAGAACTGGAACCTCCTCATTGATATAGGAGTCCAACTCATTTTATTCTAGTACCAGGGAGATCCTATACTTCCAGGCTCAGAAGTTATCAGCTCCCTCAAGCTTTTCATCAAGATTGGTATGATGAGACATCTTTAACTGAGAACCTCAAATGGAAATACAAAATATTTAGATCTTACCAGGTCAAGATGTCGGATCTGGATTTGGAGCTGAAATCCTACAGTGCTCGTTCATGAGCAAATTAGGGTTTTTCTTTTCTGGAGTTCTGTCCAACCAAATGCTTTGAATTTTATCCCTAACTTTCATTTTGTGGAGGAGATCAATCTAGGCGTGGGATCACTGAAAAATTCCTCTTTTGTGGAAAGCCCTAATTTCTGCCAGTAGTGTCGGGTCCAAAACCGAAAAACCTCATAATTGGATTCTTTTTCAATAGAAATATGCACCGTAGGGAGGAGAGTTATTCCACCCTACTTTTGCTGAAAATCTATGGAGAGAGATCCAAAAAATAGGAAGCCCTAGTTCCCACAGCTGCACAGTGTCTTCTTCTCAGGTTAGCTTTGATACCATGTTATATTTTTAACATTAAGCTAGCATAACATTAGGATCTTTAATTGAGAGAACAACAAGCATGACAATCAAACACAAGAGACAATGAACACAGTGTTTTTCCTCGGGGAAACCATAAATGGAGAAAACCTTGTAAATTCCTTAGAGATAGAATCAGCACCAAAAGTAAAACCCCAAAATAGTAAGATGAACTCCCGATAGCAGTAACCTCTTTCTTCCTTTTCCCAGTGTCTTTCCCTTCCTCAGCTATGCACTACAACTGAGTGTGGATGAGTGTGTGATAAATAGAGAGGATATCTCTCTATTTATACTAATTCAAAACTTGACTAAACCGTACTAGGGTCAACCTCTCTAGGAGAGTCTAATAACCCTAGTGCCCTGAAACTGTAGGGACTTTAATCCTTAGACAATAGGAGGGTTACCCACCTTGACTTGACATGACTTGTTTACATTATAGAAACTCTTGATAGGAACATCGAGGGATGACATGACTCAAGTACATTAAAAATACATCCCAGAATAAACATCGGGTTATAATACATAAGAAATGCAAGTGAATACATTCGAAAGTTACAATTACATCAATAGGCTACGCCTGCCAGATGGTGGGGTACACACAGGAAGTTCATAATAGACTTGCCGCAATGTAGAAGGTTGATGGAAGTCCGGTTCGATGAAGAAGTTGTTACTGTAAGTCATAGGTACATAGGGTTTTCAATCCCTACAGAGCACATAAATCAGTGTCTCACTGTATTTACAGTATACTTGTGGCAGGAATGGGTCCATCATTTCATTCACACATTGAAAATTACACCTAGAACCTGGTATGCATCTATGGAGTTGCGACAAGGTACTCAAGACTGGGAAGAGATAACCAAACAGTTTGTGCACACATTTGACTTTGTTGATAAGAAGCCTACAATTGATACTACACTTCAAATACTCAAAGCCTAGATATTTGATCAAATCCCTATCATAGAGGAAAATTCCCACCAGAGCAGTGTGACCATCCAACAGTGGATGGCCTGTTACAACCTAACTAGAGATCTAGATGATGACCCAACTAACATAAACATACCAGAGTCAGAGGGTACACACGCAATAGAGGGAAGTGACATTTCCAGTGACCAATTCCTAAAATCATTGGAAATCAAGAAAGTAAACATTGGGTGGCCAGAGAACTCAAAGTTCACTAATATAGGGGATTATTGGGATGAAGAGACTGTCGCAAAGATCACAGACTTGTTGCATGAATATCAGGACCTGTTCCCTACCAATTTTTCAGCGATGAAGGGGATAGTAGGATATTTAGGGGAAATGAAAATACCCCTACAACCAGATGCTAAACCCAGTAGACAACGGCCATATAAAAAGAACCCCATATATAAGGAAAAGATAAAGACAAAATTGGATCACATGCTCGACGCAGCAATCATTGAACCTGTTGATGAATCAAATTGGATCATCCCTATAGTGATCTAGGATAAGAAAACAATAGGTGAAGTCAGGATATGTGTCGACTTGAGGAAGATGAACGATGCATGCTTGCACGACCCATTCCCAACATGATTCACATATGAAGTTCTTGAAAATGTAGGTGGACAAGAGATGTATTCATTCACTGATGGCTTCTCTGGCTATCATCAAGTAAAAATCGTGCAAGAGGATTGCCACAAAATGACCTTCGTCACAGAATGGGGATTCCATTAGTATATGGTAATTCCCTTTGGACTCAAGAATGCACCCGCTATATTTTCTAGAATAGTAGTTTCTGCTTTTAAATATTTTATACATAAATTTCTTGAAGTCTACTTTGATGATTGGACTATGTTTGGTCTAGTAAGAAACCATATTGAGAGTCTACACATGATGATGAGCCGTTATCACCAGTATCATATTGTGCTTAATTCTAAGAAATGTATTTTCTGTGCACCATTTGGTATACTCTTGGGTCATGTCGTATGTTGTGAGGGTATTTTGGTCGACCCAGTCAAAATTATGATTATTCTCCACCTACCACCACCTACACTAGTTACGCAGGTCACAATAGTACTAGGCCATAGAGGATACTACTAGAAGTTCATAAGAGAATATGCAGCGATCACTGCACCTATGGAGAAATTGTTTAAGAAAGACACAAAGTTCTAGTGGAAAATAGAGTGCCAGGAAAGCTTGGATAAATTGAAGACTGCAATGGCCACTGCGCTAATACTTGTAATCCCAGACTGGAAAAATGATTTCCATGTGCATGTCGACGCATCGTCAATCACACTTGGCATAGTCCTCACACAACTAGGAGAGGGTGCCCTTGACCACCCTATTTCTTTCGCAAGCAGGAAACTGACAGCAACATAAAATAACTAAAAGACGATATAAAGTGAAGGCCTTTCTATGGTCTATGCACTTCAGAAATTTTGACACTATTTGTTAGCTGGACATTTTCACATGTACACCGATCATTTAGTGCTGAAATACCTAGTCAATAAGCGAGTGTTGGGGGGGAATATCTGTAGATGGCTTCTCCTATTTAAAGAGTTCGATTTTGATGTCATTGTTAAACCAGGTAGACTAAATGTTGGACCATACCACCTATCAAGCATAGAGAGCGGTGAAGAACCTGTAGTGCCCATCCTTTCAAGACTAGAACTTAAGTTCTGTAATTTTCTACTTTTATCTATCTAGCTCCCAAAGGGCTGCTTTATAAGATAATACTACAATTTATTTATTGTTTACCATGTTTCTTATCAAAATTTTCTCTTTAATTATAGCGTGGAATTTTCATTTGGTTCATAATTTTAACAACATTAGGAATAAAACAAAATAAAATGTATTTTTCCTTTGGATTTACCCAGTACTGAAATTTAGAGATTTTTGCTCAAGTAGAATACCTGTTTTTTAGATTCCAGTAGGATTCCTTATGCTCCTATACTTGCTCCTTGCTGGAAAACCTTAGCAACCAAACTAGATAAACAACCCTGCCAACCAGCTCATCATGCTCGCCCTAGGAAATCGATGGATTTCCTAGCCCCCGAGCCCACAATCCGATAATCTGGATAACATAATTCCATAGTTTAGGATCCCTCCATCCTTTGTTGATAGTTCGATCTCCATTGTTAAATTTCTCTTAGTTCTTTGAGTTTCCCACCTCCTTAATCCCTGAGTTAACCCCCTCCTTAGGTTTTCCTCCCTTCTCATCAAAATCCTAAGTCATATTCTTTCCCCACTAGAAAACCCCCCTTCAATCTTCCGTAAGCTTTTCCTTATATACCATTTTCTACCTTGAATATCCTTCCCTCTTACTTCACCTCCCTCCCGAACATTCATTACAATGGCTCACTTTACAATCTAATTCAAATAAAATATTATTTCTCTTGTACTTCTATTTCTCGAGAAGTTCAATGGTATTGGGAATAATTAAGTTTGAATTTAATGGGTTGAATGTATATCATTTAATGATTCTCGAATAATTCAATTAGGATATTCCCGAGTAGGTGGATCCATTATTAACTTATCCTTTATTTAATATCTTAAATAAAATAACAATTAAATAATTATCCTCTTGACTCTTCCAAATTTGTAGTGGCGGATTGATTAATTTACAAAATCTAAACTTCGATTCTAAATGTGACATGGTAGTGCTTTTATTAATATATTTATTTAATGAATCCTACCTTAACTTAGTCACCACATTTAATAGCAAATAATACCTTTACAAGGATCCATTTACTTTTATAATATTAAACTTGGTAAGATGACATTTTGATGGATTCTTTCATGAATTTTGTAATGGACAAATTTATTGTTTTTTAATTAAAACATAATATTAATATTAATAATTAATATTAATAATAATAATAGAGGGTAAATACGAATGTCAACATTTATTTGTTAATTTTCTAAGTACCCTAGCAATAATCAATACTCGAGGTGTATTTAATGGTTTAATTAATCATGATTAATAGTTAAAGAGTACATCTTTCAAAAGTTAATATTTATTAACAATACTTCATATTGACTGTACTTCTTTTAATTTCTTATTACCATTAGTTAACAGTTTAATTGATTTATTCTTAAACATATACAACAACTAAACATCCATGATATGAATTTGATTAATATGTAATCATCATATTTTCCTACTACAACTTATACGATTATTCAACCTATTATTTATTTGTTTATTGATACTAGCATACATGTGCAAAGAGTTCATGCGTGGCCAACGCATGTACAGGCCATAAATGTACTATAAAAAAACATCATCTCTCCTAGGCATACCTTCCATTTACTAATAATACGCATTCATGCAAGAAGAAAACACACATAAATATAACATAATTATCTTAGCATCCTCAGTTATTTAATAGTTAACCCCTTTAAGATTCATATCCTTATCTTTGTGTGTATATTGAGTTTAATTATTCGAGCATGTGAAAGGATACCTACTACCACTAACTCAAGATTAAGGAATATCGACTCTCACAATACTAACTAACATATCCTCCCATCATAACCTACGTCCGCATCCTCCCTATCCCTCCTTTGCTAGTACAGAGTGGATTCCAACTATACTATCTTAACCACACAGAACATAAATATAACATAATTATCTTAGCATCCTCAGTTATTTAATAGTTAACCCCTTTAAGATTCATATCCTTATCTTTGTGTGTATATTGAGTTTAATTATTCGAGCATGTGAAAGGATACCTACTACCACTAACTCAAGATTAAGGAATACCGACTCTCACAATACTAACTAACATATCCTCCCATCATAACCTACGTCCGCATCCTCCCTATCCCTCCTTTGCTAGTACAAAGTGGATTCCAACTATACTATCTTAGCATCAGCTAACCTAGTGGACCTAGCCTCTCCTGGTAGGCATATGACTATCGTCATCACAAAAACTTGGAGAGTGTGTCTCAGCACTGCCCTCCCATGACCCCGGGTATCATAGTCACATAGGGTGGGAAATACATCCATCCCTCTCAACGTCCTAGGTCTATACTGTATAAAACCATACTTTGCTGCTATTGGGATTATTGGATTGTTTCATCGTATCATCATTTTTGGTCGCTAAGGTTTACTGCATAGAAAGTCACTATTCCACATATCATATCAAGTATTCTACTATCATGTAGTGCCAATTCCCTGTGGGTTAGTGCTTTACAAACACACATGTATAATAAGTAATTTCACTTAATAATCAATTGATCACATCCTCATCCTCATCATTATTTCATGTAATAATTTAATTCATCATAGGTAGACACGACATATAATGATTCAATTGGTCACATCGTAAGATGGTATCCACGTGCCGCATCATATGCTTCACATTTGATAATGAAATCAATTAAACATATACTATCATCATAAAATACTGTAATCCTATGATAATCAACACATCATAACGGCATAAACATAGCAACATAATAATCATGGTGACATCATAAACATAGTAACATCATAATCACAATGCCATAATAAACATAGTAACATCATAATCTTGGTCCCATCACATCATAGGTAAAGTTACTCAGCCAAGTAAAGTCTAAGAGGTAATAAGCAATAAAGTGCAGTATATCTAACTCATAAATAAGCCTAGTTGAAATATGGGGCATTACATACACCCACCCTTCAGGAAACTTCGTCCCAAAGTTATGGTGAGAATAGTGAGGAAATTATCAATGCACATTCTCTGTGTCATCCTAGGTAACATAACTTGGGGTATACATGTCCCACTAATATTTAACTTGACTAAACCCATCGATGTTATCTTATAGTTTTACTGATTGTATCACATGATATTTGTTTTAAAAATTAAAGAACATTTCGATCAATCCTTCTATTGAATCACAATATTATATCCAAAATCCCTAAATTTTATAATCATGTGTTATCCACCTTAGCATCCTACTTCTTAAATTTTAACAACCTCCTTTAAGTTACATTATCTTGATAGGTTTCCACATCAAACAATGGAGTTTTATTATTATTATTTTAATAGAAGCTCATATTGATCCAACTTAGCATGGAATAACCAACAATTTAAAATGGAGGTCTTGGAACTCATAATGTGTATCACTCATCACAACTACGAAGGATCTTTGAGGTTGACATACCTCTCTTAGTAGAACAAGGTCAATGTATTTTAAATCCTACGGTGATACATTATTATTTCCTTAGTGGTAATGAACAATTTGTATCCATGACAACAAGATTATTGTAACAATCATTAAATTAGGAGAACTATTATCGTTTACAAGGTTTCATGACCATATATTATCAAAATGAAAATTTTATCAAATTAATTTATTGTTCTCTTGTTTTCAATCTAACATAATCCAAAGGGAAACCATTACTTCTTAAATTATTTAAGAATTTGATAGCTAATTTTGTTGCCACCCTCAAGGTCGTAAATGTATTTACTAATATTTATCATAGTATACCATTGTATGCATACATCATCACTCTCCCTAAACACATGCTTATGTTTATTGTTTTATTTTAAAGCAACCTTCATTTACTTTATAAGCAGCTTAATATAATCTTACACATTGAGGGAAATGTATTTACTTAATATGTTTAATATTATTACAACTTCATAAGAATCACTTTAAATGAATTAAGCTAATGATTGTGTTAAAATTCTTATGACTTTCTTATTATTTCTTAAGTTCATCAGTATATTAGGTACATATACTCATGGATTACATTCACTTATTGTGTGCCTACACTTACTTTATCACCGCTCATAATTTAGTTAATGCAAGAACATATCTCTCTTATTAGGCTCGGGGAACGGGAGTCTCGATTTATGGAACATTACCTTAGGGAACTGGTTCTGGCAAATATTTTTCTTTCTGACCAAGAAGATACACTAGTGTGGGAGGATGATCCGGAGGGGGTTTATACGCCAAAGGCTAGGTACTTATGTCTAAGCACAGGGGTGGAACAAAGGGAAGAAATCTGGTGGTGGAGGCCACTGTGGAGGCTTAAATGCCCAGCAAAAACAAAGTTGTTTATGTGGTGTGTTCTAAACAACAAGGTACCCACGTGGGACGTGCTGCAGAAGCGATCCTTTCAGGGACCAGGATGGTGTGCACTTTGTAAAAGGGAGCTGGAATCCACTTATCACTTGTTCCTATCTTGTTCTTTCACGACTGAAGTTTGGAGGGTAGTTTCCACACTGGTTGGCTTCATTTTCCACTGGGAAGGGGTTTCGGTAGGGGCTGTGTGGGAATCATGGTGGCGGAGGACACCTCAAAAGCAACATAAGATCTTACCTCTACTGGTCATCTGGGGGATTTGGATTGCCCGCAATAATGCCATTTTTAAGGACATTCCAAGCATCTCGGCAATCATAGGTGCCCTGTCTGTGGGTTTTTTTAAATCCTATCTGGAACATATAAGGGTGGCTAGAGAACGAAGGATTCTTGAGGTGGAAATTGACAGAACGTCACCGTGGGCATTTTTTGATGGGGCAGCCCAAAACAATTCCTGTGGAGGAGGAGCTGTACTGTTTTTATCAGAGTCACATTATTTTGTAATGTCTATGGGACTAGGGGAGGGAAAAAATAACTTTGCTGAGTTAATGAGCCTCAAGCTTCTACTGATATTTGCTTTAGAAAAAGGATGCAATGAACTTAATTTTCTTGGTGACTCAATGAATGTAATAAATTGGATCAACCAGACTCAAGACTGCAGGCATTTGAGATTAGCACACACTTTATATTCTATCAGGCTGCTCCTCATTCGATTTGTCTCCTTTTCCTGCTGGCATGTATATAGGGAGAACAACAAGGAAGTGGACAAAGCTTCCAAGGAAGGGCTCCGGTTGGCAGCGGGTACTTGGACAGTGAAAGAAACAAAAGATGGTAGAACACATGAATTCTATCACAGGCCTTTTATTGAAATTTTCTGAAACTGGACATGTCCTCTTAAATTTTATGGAAGAGTTGACATTCTGCAGAAATATAATATGTAAAAGTCTATTTGCAGCAAAATTTTGTATATTTTGGGTCATATGGAACGGAAGATATCCTCTGAAAAGGCATCTGCGTATGCTCTCTTAGAAAAATTTGATAGAAGACTTAACAGCCTCTTTATTGGTATCAGTTTTGGCTATTGAAATTCACATTAAGTGAATCTACAGAATGTAATTTTGATCTCGAAAGATGAATAAAATAACGCTTTTTTTTCTTGGAAAAAAAAATCTCTCTTATTGAATTGCCCTTATTAGGTTTCTTATAAAAGTCTCATTTTAAATAAGAACTTATTCAACTAACCACTCATTTTGAATCTTATTAATTATAATTAATTACATTTTAATTATGTTTGTCACTTGATCTCAATTGATATTATCCATACACCACCTCTCATTGGATTGGCATATTATACTGTACTTCAACATAGAATATTTATTCAATAACACTAATTGATTTTTAAGAATTGAAGTTACTTCATGGCTAGCGGGTCATTATGATCAATCCCAACATCTTTTTTTTTTAGTAATATAGTTTAGATATTAAGAACCAAATGTTGAGTACACGGGTCTCTTTATTATAGAAAAGGTACAAGGTGCCCCCTATCTGCAAGAGTACTCCGAGCATACATAATTGTAATAATTTTCCCCTTAAATACTTCACTACTTTATACTTCCTTGCAACTTAATATGTAGATTTTTTTTAAAAAATTATCGTATGTAATTACTCACACCGCTCCTTTTATAATCATGCATTTTTCTATGCTATTTTCAGATATCTTTTCTTATTTAACATAACTTACCCACATAAACATTTATTAAATGTTCTTGGTCTATATGTTCTCTTATTTACTATTATTATATCTCTGTGTAATTCTTCTTACTTGACATTGTCCTCATACTTATTTGTGTCTCTATTCCCCTCCCCCCGCTTTTTTTAACCTACTAATTTCACACATATAGCTATTATTTATGAAACTAATGTTATCTACATAGCTATAATTAGCTAATACTTTTATCTTACCATTAAACACATATAGTCTTGTAACTCTGCCATTTATTAACACTACTTCTATATTATTATTTTTTCCATAATAGAAGATATATCCAATTTCTTTGCATTATTATTATTTTAGCTTTATTTATTTAAATATATCTACTTATACAATTCATATTCATGACCTATTACATCTCTTGTGATACACGCATCAATTCAAATGACAATTATATTTTCACATTGCATTTTTCCACTTTGTTTTAATAGCATTAACTTCTCTTATTATATATATGCTTTCATTAAATATGCCATCCTTATTAAGGCTACTTATTGATACATTTAAACCCATTATATTCTTATTCTTGTTAAACTAATTTGTACTTATTATTTATTATTATTTAATATTTTCCACAAGGTTTATTCATTTCAATTTAATTTATTTATATACATAATACATTTTATCATTATATATCAAAATTGTATTTTTAGCTATAACCTATCACCATTATTATTGTAATCTCTCAAATCCTTCTTCTCATTCTAATTTTCAGTATCCCATAAATTAACTATATATATATTCAATCCTACTTCTACCTAACCTTACATATTATATAAGTTCCTTCCTTTACATTAATAACTATGTAACAATGTTGTAGTTATTTGATTGATTTTATTATTGTAATATGACTACTAAGCATCAATATTATTGAAATCTTGGGATACAGTCCAGAATCACATAAGTAACAGAAATAATAAAAATGTAATCCATTTTCAAATTTTTTTTCTAGTTTTTTTTTCAATTTTAGTTCATTATTTATTTTATTTGACTTCCTTTTCTTGCAATACCTAACTACTTAATCCTAAATCAAACTCCACTATTATAAAATAGCAAGTAAACTGACATTCAAACGGTGATTATTATTATTATTATTATATATATATATATAACTACTTAAACCTAATCAAACTCCACTATTATAAAATAGCAAGTAAACTGGCATTTAAACCGGCAATATTACATATATATATCAATGAATAGACATGATATTTCACGAGATTGCCTTTACTATTATTAACCATTGATTTTATCACCTTATTTTTTTTATTCAATTTATAATATAGCAAGTAAACTGACATTTAAACCCGCATTTTATATATATATGAATAAATAGACATGATATTTCACGAGATTGCCTTTATTATTATTAACCATTGATTTTATCACCATATTTTTTTTAATTCAATTTGGTATTTAGATTTTAAAATGCTGGCCAAAATAAACCACCAAGTATAGCGGCACTGAATTTCATTTATCTCAGTATCAAAGAGAATCACTTTGTTTAAGAGAGAATCACTTAAATTTGTTTAAGAAAATGCATACAATGAATTGACATCAAAATTTCGGCTTAAAACATGGAAATCAGATTAAAACGTTATGGTGAGAGATTAATCTCTATGNTTCATAAAAAAAATTTCATATATATATATATATATATATATATATATATATATATATATATATTTAACACTCAATTCTCATTCAGCAACCAATAATACAAATTATTATGCCATAATCCTCATGAAGTGAACCTCACTGGGTTTGAAAGGAAATGCATGATGTCGGATTGAATGATATAAACTAAAGTGCCTCTGTATATTAAATAAGTTAATATATGGATTTATCTGCAATTAAGATTTATTAAAATTGATCGTATCCCATATCCCATTCCCATAAGACCTCCATCAATATTTTGCATCAGAACAAGAGATGTTAAGCTCAGCAGATGGTGGTGCTATCCATCATCATCCATCCAGAAGGTGTTTTACAACTGTTATCGCTGAAAATTTATTTAATGCATCATAAACTAGTCGTGACGCCTGAGTGTAAATGCACCTGTTCAATTGCTCAGCTAGAGGCGTGAAAAACGAGACTGTGAGCAGGTCGACGTTGTAGAGAGACTATAATCCTTGCCAGCCATAATTACTGCTCACCCGAATTTTTTTTTCAAAAGTACCAACACATTATTTAAAGTTATTGAGGCTAATTCTTCATCATTAACGAGGCTATTGTGAGTTTAATTTGGAAATGAAATGCTATTATTATGCCTTTTTTGTTTTTGTTAATCCCAAGGATGCAACCTGAAATAATAGTAGATATTAACAGTATATATTGGATAATAGTAGATATTAACAGTATATATTGGATGATATGTTTTTTTTTTCCTTAATCCCAAGGATGCAAATTGAAATAATAGTAGATATTAAGAGTATATATTGAATGGCAAACATTGTGAGTTTGATCATTGCCTTAGGTTCAGGGTGAATAAATTGATTTAAATTGATTTATTTGGCATTTGTCAGAGGCCACTTATTTGTAAATTGCAATCAATAATCTCAAGACTCTATGCTGCTTAGCTCCAAAGAACCATTTCTTCACTTTATTTGAGAATTTTGCGATAATATATTTAGGGAGTCAAACATAATTAGGGTGATTATATATATTAAGAAATTCAAATCATAAACTCAGTGATTGCTAACGGACCCTAACCTAAAGGTGATTGCACTTGTTTAAACAAGAAGATACCAAGTGGACCCATTGTGGGATGGTTGGTTGGGCTCTCCCTTAGTGCTCTAGACACCAAGTTCACCCTAACCTATCTCTACGAGCACCTGTACCAAGCCATCCCTGCATGAAGGCCATGTGAACAATCTCATGATGCTCATGCTGCATGAAGCTTAATGAAGCTTAAGCGCCAGTCCTCCAAGAGCCCAAAACTGAAGGAAGGATTAGGCAAAACTTGTTGCCCCTCCAAATAGATTTCATTTTGCAACAACTTTTTTTTTCTCCACTGTCTCGGCTGAATGGATTTCCATGGTAGATAAGATTTTTTTGCCACACAACAGTTTGCAGGCATTTAGGCTTTTAGATTCAGTTATTTTGGAATTATAATCCATAACTTGTTATATCATACTATATTATAGAGAAATGCTTGGGGCAGCGCTAAGCACACATAGTCTCTCGTGAACTCAAGCATAGTTTAGTTTTTTTATTTTGCAAATCCTTTCTTGGATTATATGGTTGAACTTGGTGAGATAATTACCCTTCTCAGCTCCAACCACCAGTGGTAGGAAACCATGAGGTCCCTTGTGTTTGGCTACAGGTAAAAGAAATCCCCCTCTTTGTTTTTTTTTTTCTTTTCTTCTTCTTTATTGTATTTTCATTTCAATCTTTTACTTTTATTCTGGTTGAGGTTCTCTAGATGGTATCTTAGCATGCCCCCAAAGGGATGTACTTGCATAGGGCATAATATCATTGTGCATTTGGTTGGGTTTATAGTTTGAATTTAGGATCTATACTCTTTTTTTCTGAGTTTATCTCCATCGACTGGTTAAGCTTCCAGTCCCCATGGAGCCTCTATTGATGCTTCCTATGTCGCGGAGATGTCCCAGTTTCATATATCGAGTCTATACTGCCTTTATGTAAGTCACCATATGCCATTATTCTCTTGTTCGAAGGAAGTTGAAGCCTGAGTCGGCCATTCCTCAGTTATCTTGACTTTGCATGTCAGTCATTCCTGGTACAGTTACTAGTTCGTGACCTTATCGTCGAGTCCTTCCACATTATACAGCTTTGCTGAGTAACTTGTGTTGGATGATGGGGGATGCCTTAATGCCCTCCTTCCATCGGATTTCATCCCATCGACTTCAGATCATTTATTCTAGGATTGGATTCTAGAGTCATTTTGGAGTGCCTCGAGACTTGCAGTCATCAATGGCAGGTTCTCTCGCCATCAACAGTCGTTGGGAATACATCAATGTCCCCTGATCGATGGATCCTCTCAAGTGCTCGACCTCAACACACCTATTCGCATTTGTTAGTTTGCACTCTAGTACCTTGATTCCCATTTTCATTATCAGTGGGTGATCTTGTGTCTGTTAACAGTATACATCAATGATCGGTAATCAGATGATGGACTACTATGTTTGACCTAGACACCTCTATTAACATAGTAGGACATGTACTCATAGCAGTTTGTGTAGAAGACCTTCCATATTGGTGGCATCTCTTATATGCTACCTCCTTGATCGTGCCAGTGTTCATGAGATTTCAGCTCTCGTGACTTGATTCTAGTATATGTTAGATATTTCTAGGTATTATGGAGATCTTGATCCATTGTATATCTTCATCCATTATGGAAATCATGATCCTTTGTATATCTTTATCATGGAGATTCCGATCTATGTATATTGTACATGGCGATGACCACTTATGTGATATCTTGTATCATGCCTATTCATGGCCATTGTACTCTTATGTATTCGGGACTGCTATATGTATTTGCACTATGTGCAGAGTTGTATCATTGTACTATGCTTATTGGGTTGGCTGGTATTCCATTTGGGATCCTTCATCACTCCACTTCTGGGATGGAATTATAATGTATTTCGGCCATCGTATGACCCCTCTGACCTCACACATTAGGGGGCATTTGTTATAGCTGATTTTACCACTCTATGTGAATCACACTTGTATGGCCTTCCCCTGTCCCTATGCAGACTCCTTAGACCCCTTGGACAATTTTTTGTCCTTTGATGTTTCCTTGACCATCCCTAAAAACATGTGAAAATTCATATCGCACCTTTTAAACCCCTAATCACGTATATATGTGGGTTTGACCCCTAAAACCGTGTACATCGGGATGTGTGCATAATACAAATCCTTTTGGATTTTTTATTGACATGGATCTGACTCACTCGACTCCTGGCCTTCCATCTGCCTTGAGATCACTCGGATTCGACCTTATGATTACCCTTTGAAAGGCTATATAAGGAACTCTTTGGTACATTGAAGGCATACGAGAGAATTGAGAGAAAAGAAACTATAGTCCATTGTTGCTGGAACTTGCGCTTGAGTCTACATCCCTTTGTCCCTTGGAGCACTTTTGTGTTCTTCCAAAGCTTTCATTTTGCTTGTGAGCTTGCTATCGAGAGATGGAGGATTGAGGTGGTGGAGGCCCAAGTGGGGGATTCAGTTTCTCCAATTCGTAGACGTGCCAACAGAGGTTGTATCCATTGTAATATCTGATTTTATATGAATAGAAATATCTTTTCCTATCCAATAATGTATGTTTGAATGAATATTTCATCCATGGGTGATTTCAATTGCTTATACATTGTTGATTATATATGCTAGAATAGATCTAACACCAATATATATAGTATGCTTGTCTTGTTTACTTGTTGTTGAGGAAGTGATTTATCAATTCAAGCTGAACTTGGAAAGCTCAATGGGGATCTACTTCAACCGTTCAGAATAAGATATGAGGTCTAATCCTTTAGTGTTAGATATTTAATTTCTTTGTATATTGGAAAGGATTGATTTCTGGAGTCAATATGTCTTTTGTGGTACCCCAAGCCATAGGAATTTCTCTTCGTAACAGAATGTGAAAGTGTGCAAGGCCCTCCTTAGGGACAAAGAGCAAGAAATTGTCGCACATGAGCATAGCAGGGTTTCACTCGCTGAAACCATTAAGAGTGCGGTTGCATAACTCCCACTAGAAGCGGGCCAGGAAGATGAAGATTCAGACGCTAAGGTTTCCTGACTATCACACATTGTGAGGGAACTAAAGAAGGAGGTTGAGGACTTGCAAGATAGGCAGGTACCGAGCACACCTCCAGAGGTCCTCGAGGAGAGAAGAAGAGCAGCATCTAAGGCTGCTGAGAAGATCAGAGAAGGAGAAATACTCTGCACAAAGGCAGCTGAAGCAGTCGCTATAATCTTGGAAGCACTACTGGAAGAAGAAATTGCAGAAAACATAAGGGAGAGTGCATGATAGGAAGATGAGAAAATCAACGTTGCGAAGGCATAATTAAAGAAACTGCTGTTGCAGGAAGAGGTTACTAAGAGAACCGAGATCAAGAAACTCCAGCAAGAAATCCAGGTCCTTCGAGATCAAGAGAGGACTAGGGAAGCCAAGGTAGAGACACACCAATCAAAAGAATCCCTGATCATAGGCCTTCTTCATCGTGTGCAGTATAAACTTCAACAAGTCGCACAGTCATTAGAAGAAGGATCACTGGAACATATCAGTTCTGACCATATAGAGCAATTGGACACACAGGAAGAGGAAGTAACAAGGGAATTCTCTAAGGTGCAACAGATGGTGAAGGAGTTCCAAGACAATATTGGTCCCACTACACAGCCTTGCCCTGCGCCAAAGGCATAGATTTTGTAAGGAATGTAAAAGTTTTGCGGCAGTCCATTTTTGTAGATGTGTTCCTTTTTTCTTAGTGGTTTGGGACAAGCCACATGTGAGTGTTGGGGGCCTATTGGACTAGGAGAATTACACAAGGAAGAATTGAATGCACAAGCAAAAGGATGAAAAGTGTGCACAACAGGAGAAAAGCAAGCTAAGAAGGAATCAATGCAGATAAGATAAAAACATGCATGCCACAAAGAAAGAGGTGGAAGGAAAGCTGCGACAAGTTCATTTGAGACAACTCCTTCATCTTCTCCATTAATCGAAAGTAAGGGATTTTTGGTAGATGGTATGAATGATGAGATGTGTGTGGCCACAACCTTGGAATTGTTTCCAGGATTTCTTTGAAATGTGTATTTAATAACTTCCACAGTCTATTTTTGGTATAGAAGTTTTTGGTTGGTCAAGGGGTTTGGGAATTGTGAGAATTTGTTGTGAGGGGCCTCAATCGACAACTAGTCTTCTTATATTCAGTTGTTGAACAGAGGGAAAAATGTTGGGGAGTCGGTCTATAAACTCTTGAAGGTCAGAATCTTTATCAACGTTTTTTCTAGCATCTATGGGATTGTTGGGGTAACAGATGTCCGAATTGGTACTGCTTCCTGGACTATTTGGGTTTGGGATGGATTTGGTGCAGTATTTGTTAAATCAACAGATTCAACCTCAGGAGGAGTGATGACTCTTACCTTCTTTTCTCTTGGATTCTTTGATTCTTCTTCATAGAATTTTTTGAACTGGTCTTCGACAGATATATTACTTTTAGGAGCATCCTCCAATATTTCAATAGCTCTAGCATGTAACTCATCCTCATCATCAAATTCCTTTGGGAGAATAAGTCTACATTTCCCTTTTTCTTTAATTGGATTTCTTTTATTCTTTCAGGCTTTAGATATTTCCAAAGCTAGTTGTCAGATGTTCTATTTTGTCATAGCATACTCTAGCGGTAAGTTGTTGGGCTGAGTTTCCTCATCTGTTTGCTCTGTCTCTTCTTCATGTTGTGTCGATTCAACTTGTTGTTGCATCGGCGTTAATGTGGCTAATTGAAGAGTGTTTACCTCTTCTGTAGGTGTGTCCGCTAGGGTAAAATTGCTGATATGAATATGTACTTCATAATCTTCCTCTTTTTCCTGGTTGATTAAGGGATCGACAATCGGTTGATCAGTTTTATTTGCAATTGTTGGTATAGTTATCTTTTTGTTAGATTTTCAGGCTAGTTTCATGAAGATATCCTTGAATGATGGATAATAATCAATAGTTTCATCCTCTCATGCGACTACTTACATGAAATAGACTACGGTTTGTCCAACTCTAACTGGATATGTGCTGTCGACGACAAACTTCTTTGGATGTTTTGTGGTACCCTCCATCTGGACATTTTTATTTTAGATTTTGAAACCAAGTATATAACAAGACCTTGGCCTCTTCTAGCTCCTAAGAATTCCTAGCTATTGAAAATGGTTTGAAATTCCAAATACTGAATCTTGTCAGCTCAAGCAATTGTGGGTGTTAAACAGGTTGTATATAGTACATTGCAATCCATATGATCAGAGATGGGGATTTGATTGTTGCACCTTCCTCGTGACACTTTACATAAATATTCTTGTTAAGGTCAACTAGGTATTGCGCCCAGCGGTAATTTTTTCCTATTTCTACTACATTGTCGACGACTTTGAAAACGTCGAGTCTCAAATCACATCCGTAGCGTGTAGTTGTTAGTCTTGTAAATATGATGTTTTCTACTATCTTGGTTGTAGTGTACTGAATCTAGCTGATTACTAGTTATTTAGAGTTTTTCCCTGTTGGAGTCCCTGTTAGCTTTTCAACCAATCCTGTTAGCTTGTCTCCCCAAAGCTTTCCATGAGAGGTGCGTTGAGGTAGTGTAGAATGGTGTTGGTGCTCACTTTTGAGCTTTTGGCATCATTTTGTTGTCTTTTTACATCCATTGTTTTGTTTCTTTCCATAGTCATGACCATGAAGATTATGGGATTTTCTCTTTATGTATGTTCTCCAGCCTTTCCATCAATGGGGTTGTGGCAGTTTCTAACTCTTTCGTTTTGTTGGTTGTAGATATTTTCTTTTTCAATGCCATTTTGTCGGTAGAATGCTCTGGCTCTTGCATAGGTATCTTAGTTTCAAGAGTCTGATAGCTCTGTATTTCTAGTTCTTTGTAGAATGATGTGAAGTCTTCATCTAATGTGGTGTTTATAGGTGGAGCGAGAGGTGATTTGGTCGATGAATATGTTGATGGAGGATTTGACTATGAAGGGAGCTCTGTTGAATGTTATTTTAATGCATGTTGGTTTTGGGGCTCCTTTTGTTGGTGATCCTGATGATTTGATTGGACCCTTGCACCTTATTTTCGTCGATATGGATCATGGTTGTGAGAATGTTGGTGGAATGAGAGTTATTTGTCGTGTCGATGGTTATGTTGTTGGTGCCTATTTCTTCCAAATGATATTTTGTTACTTCCTTTCTGAGAGTTTATCCCTGTCATTTTGATTTTGCTGAACTGTTTGTTTTGTTGATTTTAGGTTTTTTTATGGTTTTTATAGATTTTTTCAATTATTATTAATAGTTATGAAACCATTTTTTTTGGGTATATTTTTCAGTTTTCGTACCGCTTTAGTCAAGCACCATTAACAAGTTTCTGGAATACTTTTCCTTGTAACGTTCTTAGTAAGACTGATCCGTTAGCATTGATTTCTTCGACGATATAAGGTCCCATCCACTCTGTATGTAGTTTTTTCGGATTACCTTTTACTCGACTGTTATACAACAATGCAAGGTCTCCAACCAACAAATTTTTTTTTAATGTTCCGGTCATGTGATGCTTTCTGTTGTTGCTTTTGGACCTCTTGGTGTTGTATTGTGATTAGTCGATGTTACTCTAACTTAGATAGTTTAATTAGTCTCTCTTTCTTATACTCTTCAACATTAATATGTAATATCTCAGAGATTACTGGTGTCTATTGTCGAAAATGTAGGGGGAGGAGTGCTTCCTTCCCATAGAAAAGTCTAAATGGTGTTTGGTCCATGGATTGTTTATATGTTGTTTTGCATGCCCATAGGACAGCATAAATTTTCTCATCCCAATCATATTTATCTGTATTACATATTTTGGTTAAACCTCTTGTCAAAGTTTTTTTTGAATGCTTCAATTGCACCATTAGACTGAGGATGGTAAGTTGTGCTCCTTCTATGTTCGATTTTGAACTAGTCTTTTAAACCAGCAATAGTTTTGTTAATAAACTGTGACTGTTGATCGCAGATTAAATTTAATGGACAACCAAATTTGGTATTTATATTTTTGTATATAAATTTTTCAGCTACTTCAATCGAACATGTTCCGACAGGTTCTGCCGCTGTCCATTTAGTAATGTATTCAAATGATGTTATAATATAGCATGCTCCTGACATTCTAGCAAGTACTCAAAATGGTCCTATAAAGTTGATTGCCTAAATTTCAAATGTTAAACTTGGATTTACTGATATTAAGGGAATCTCAATGCTTTGTAGGGGTCGACCTAATCGTTTACAACAGTCACATTTACTGACCAATTTTCGACAATCATGATACAATATCAAACACCATAGTCCCGATTGTTGGATCTTCTTAGCATTTGTGTCAGATTGGCCATAATGTGCTTCATGCATTATGTTCTCTCTTTCATGCTCTAGACCGCATCGATGGAGTACCTCATCGAAACCAATTTTATAGAGGAAACTGTTTATTAGGCTATAATGAGCAGCTTTCATTGCTAAGAATTTCATCTTTTTGGCACTCATTCCTTCTGGTGCTTGTCCATTTTCTAATAATTGTGTTATCTCTTCTATTTAGATAGGTATAAATTCTATTCTAAATAGATGTGCATGTGGTATATCATCTTCAACTCATGTCGTTTTTCCCCCTGTGTCGACTATCGACAAGTGGTCGGGTTCGACATTCAACTTTCCTGGTTGAACTACAACTTCAAAATCAAATTCTTCAAATAACAGCAACCAACGAAAGATTCTTCCATAATGTAGAGGATTATTTAATAGATATTTTAATGCTTGGCGATCGATGTAAAATATAAAGGGGTTAGATAATAGATAATGTCTATATTTTTAAAGTGAAAAGACGATTCCTAATGCTTCTCTTTCTGTCATGGAGTAATTACATTCTGCTTTGTTTAATTTTCTGCTACTGTATACAATTGGATAGTCCATTCCATCATCTCGTATTTATGTCAGTACAACACTGATTGCTATGCCGGATGCGTCGATGTGAACATGAAATTTTACTGACCAATTATGGAATTGGAGAATAGGTGCTTCGACTAATTTTTTCTTTAAAGTGTTGAATGACGCATCACATTCTTTAGTCCACTCATACTCCTGATTTTCTTTTAATAACTCTTCTAAAGGATATGTCATATCTAAGTAATGGTGAATAAACTTCATTTAGTAGCCACTATGCCCCAATAAAACTTTGACTTGTTTTGTATAAACCAGAGATTTCAAGTCGCGAATGATTTTGATTTTTGCAAAATCGACCTTGATTCCCTCTTTGCATACAATATGTCCTAGTAGAAATCCTATAGGGGTTACAAAGATACATTTATTTATGTTAAGTGATAGTTGAATTTTTTGGAATATTTATATCATTAGCCTTAACCGTTTGTAGTGATCTTTAACATGGATTAAATAGTCCAATTGTTGAAATATACAACCATTGTTTTATAGACGTATTCCTTGAATGCTTTAACTACTATTCTTGAGAATACAACTGGTGCATTTTTCAGGCCAAATGGCATGACTTTATAAGCAAATTACCCAAATTCACACACTAATGTTGTTTTCTTTTGATCCTCCTTAGCAATCGGCACTTGATTATATCCTAAAAATCCATCTGTAAATGAGTAAAACTCATGTCCTGCGACCTTATTGAGAATTTCATCTGCAAAACCAGGTTGGAATGGGTCTATTGTGATGACTTTGCTTAGCTCGTGAAAATATACACATATTCTCAATCATGTTAGGTCATGCTTCTTTGGTTGTATGACCATTGGGATTTCCCATTCCAACTAGTCAATAGGGTAGATAATTCCAGCTGCTAACATATTATTGATTTCTTTTTTCACTATATCCTTATATTTATGAGCAAGTTTTTAAGGTAGTTTATTTACAGGACTTGCATTAGGTTTAATATTAATCTTCATTTCTCCCATTTCCTGAACTAAACCTTTAAGGTCTTTAGAATCCCGTGCAAAGACATCATGATTTTCATTTAGTACGTTAACTATTTTTTATGTCTGCTCCTTGTTCCAGTTATCAAATATTCTTGCTATTTTTGATCTATCATCATTGGAGATGTCGACTTATTTTGTATTAACCTTTGCGTCCATCCATTTCGGTGCCTTGCTTTCATTGATTTGTCGAATTCCTTACTTGAATTGTGAAAATGATGTTGGGAATTATTCTTCTATCATCCGATCAGGATCTTCTTTTTAGGTTGATTCGATCTTCAATATTTTCTAATTGGTTTCGTTGCATTTGGATGATCATATTTCCAATGAAATATTTTTTCGTTTGTATGCTCAGTTTCTAGTCAAAGTCTCGTTGACTGTGGTATCTTATTTGACTGAATATTATGACATAATGCTTTTGGTCGGCTATGATTTTGTGTCAGACTATTATTAATAGTCGGTGTTCGGAATGGTTTTATATTTTTTTCTCGCTTCAACTAGTTGGTCCTCTTATGGTATGAATTTGAAGTCCTTGGTGAAGTTTTCTTTAAGTTTGTTCCATAAGAACATTTTGCCTCATGCTTCCTCCATCTTGTACCACTTATTTGGTAAATTTTCTAATGTTGATGGAAATAGGTGGGACCATATTCGCTCATCTTTATAACCAAGTCTTTTCCATTATTTTTCACATATACTTATGTTTTTTTCGAGGTCCTTCCCTTATGTAAAGACTGGAATTTGTGCCTAATTTGTTAGCTTCTTCCCTCCAAATATTTCGACAAAGTATGTTGAAGCTATCGACCACATTTGTAGTCTCGACTGATGGGTATCCCACCATCGAGCAAATTGACCCATGAACGTTTCAACCAGGATTTGAAGCCAGCCATGTTCACCTATGTTTTTGGATACTTTTTCAATATGAAGGACTGGTGAATCCCTCTCTTTATACCGAAGTGACTGTCTATTTTCTGTTTTGATTGGCACTAAAGAACGGTATTCCCTAATTTTTCTTTCAAATATTTTTGGTATTATGGACACAAAAAAACATTGTTGTGTCTTCTTTTTTGGGATGGCCTAAATGTTCCAGCACTGTCTCTCTTGTAGTTTGTATTTTTCCATTTCCTAGTCGTATAATTCCATGTCAGAGTTATAACCAATCAAATATGGGTTTCCCAAATGAAGTTCTCCATATATATTTGGTTCGTCATAATATTCATTGTTTTGTATATGAAATAACTATGGGACATTAACTTCTTCGTATATGGGCTCTATCCATGGTTCACCTTATGAAGGATGAATACAAACAATTAATTTCTTCCCATTTCCCTTAAGTTTTATCCTTTCTTTATATAATGAAATTGATGCCTTCATCTTTTGACCCCATGGTCGACCCACTAACACTTAAAAGGAGTTGGATCCTTCCATAGGGTTTTAATTATTTCAAAATCAAATTTTGTGGTAATACCTTTTATGGTTGTGTCAATATTTCTCCAAATGCCAATAGGTTGAGTCCTTAATCAGCTAGTTTTAAATATTTGCCTGATTCAATGAGTTAGTGTCTTCCTAATTGTTCCAATGCATCTCTCGTAATAATGTTTACTTGAGATCTGAATTCAAGATGACTTGTCAAACATGGTATCCTTCAATTTCTAAGTCAACAAGTGAGTGAGCGTCGCTTTTATTATTTGTTTAAACTACAGATACTTGTAGCTTCTTTATCCGTGTCCGATTTGTTCTTTATATTGTATAATAAGTCAATAAATTGTGCAATGAAGTTATCATTGTATATTAGATTAATTAGTTATTGAGAAATATTTTGTCAATTATCATCATTTGCTTCCTGTGTAGTCATCTTTGTTCTTTATCTTACTTATTCTAGGATTATCACTGCCAATTTTTTAACCTTGGCTAGTGACTATTTGTAAATTATTTGTACGAATAACATCACACTTTTGAACACTCGACAAAGAATTAATATTATTTGGTTTTTAATTTTGTCTAGCATGGTGAGAAAATCCTCTAAAGAGTGATCACCAACACCACAACTTGTACAAAACTTGAGATCAGTTTGACCTTTGTATGGACAATCAGCATGCCGATGTCCTTCATTCAAACACATGTAGCACTAGATTGGTCAACATGGTCTTTTTTCTTGATTCCCAAAGAATTGGCCTTGACCTACATATCCCCCATGACGATTATTATCATATCGACACTCATACCTTCAGCCTTCATATATTTGATTACTTTGTTCATTCTCTTCCTTGTTATTCCTCAAAATGTTAGCATTATTATTCTGCACAACAACATTTGTTTGGTAGACTGTGTGGTAGTTTTGTCCGTTCTTCAAATTTAGGTGGTAGTCAGCTGTTGCATGGCTTTTGACTTCACATATTGCACACCAGGAATATTTTTCATTTTTCATATTGAACGGATAATATTTTGTCGTGTCTAGACCATGTTCTTGGCAGATGTCGCAAAATAATTTTGTCTGAATGAAGCATACATCTTGTCGAATAATGTCTTGTCAGTAATTATATTTAGTATGTCCATCCGTTGAGAATTTTATACACCAGACGTCTTGGACCTTGAGGTTTAGATCTTGTAGTGATTTTTTCATTAACTCTAATTGTTCCATGATACGGTTGTCAATAGGGTGCACCAGATAATATTCATCCATTTCAACTTGCAATGCCTTCGTAAGTGCATCTTTGTATGCATTAAACGTGTCTAGTCTAATATGCATCTGGGTCTTCTATAAAATCCCTACAACAAACGATTGGATTAGTATTTGCTCATATATTTTATAATCCAGCTGATTGATTAGGTGTTCAAGTATTTTGTCATACTTGCAAATAGTTTCTGTCGGTTTCTGGGCTGTCGTTTTTAATTTCTTTGTAGCCATATGCTCAACATCTGGAGTTTTGAAGAATGATAGAAATTGTTTCGTAATTTCTTATTTCGTATCATTCGATGTTTTTTCGGTATATGTCATATACCATGTAAGTGCCCACTTTCTCAAAGCATTATAAAACTGGTCCATCTGTCGATCCTCATTTGTAACAGTGTTCGCTTCCCAGGTCAACTCGCAGACGAACCAATGTCATCTGGGATCTTCATCGCCCTCATAGAGGGGGCTGTGTGCAGAGATGTGCACCATGTCTTCGACATCAGTGTCTCCTTCAGGTGAAAGTGGAGGGGCTAGTAGTGGGGGTGGTGGGATACTCCCTGTAACCCTATTTTGTTTACAGTTGTATTAGATGGAACTTTCATTTCTGTCAAAAGTTTTGTTTGTATTTGTTTGTTTGTTCACGACAATTTTGCGATCTAGTTCAAATCCTTCTACCAATATCCAAGTAAACTATTGTAACTGGGATATCCTTTCTTACTAATCTGATTGGTTTGTATTCTCTAAAGCTATGTTTGGCTGGGGGGTACTCCATCATGTCCCAGGTAGAGTATATGGATACTGCGGTTATATGGGTATGACTGAAATGTAACCCAATTTCCTTCCTCCTATTGGCTAATTAGAATATTGTTGACATCATTTCCCTCATCGTCTAGTCGAATCCATAAATCAAACTCTCTAGCTTGTAGTATTAGGTCTTCTTCAACAAGTTCCTACAGTCGAGCACTCTGTTTAGAATTTATCGGAGACCGAGGACTAATATTTTTGGGTATTCTAATTTGGAGATCTTCATGCTACTCTATCCACATATCTTCTTCCATCGATGACACGTATTCATATATGCCCTCTTCCTATCATTCATCACAAAAATCTTGAAAATTCTCCTCATGTTTTGTCACTCTGGTGCCCATTCTTCTCTAGAGCACGATGACCTGCTCTCTAAGTTCTTCCCTTCTCTTCTTCCTCTTCTCTCTTTCTAACTTCTATAAATCCAGATTTATTTTCTAAGTCACTGTCCAAATTATTTCCTTCTTGGCCCAACTTTTCACTATGGGTAGTGGTCCCTTCATAGTCAACTGGAATTCTTCTACTCTAGCCCAAAACATGACCATATACCCCCCCATAGTCGATCTGATGCTTTAGTAAGCCTGGGTGGATCTATTTATTTTCTCAAAAAGTGCTCCCACTCCCTTTTTGCAACAAATTTTTCCCATGGTTTTTGTTTTTCCGCCCAGTTAGTGTTAGATGGCAATTCTATTAATAACGGACGAGGCTCGATAATATGGATTGCTCCCCTATCAATCAAGGACTTGAAAAAAAGAGTCAGTAGTGAACAAAGAAACTATTTGGTGAAGTCTTTATAGAATCTCTCTTGGATGCTTTCAACAGAGACTCTTTCTTCCACAATACGTTCTTCAAAAAACTCGTATGCGATTATTTCAAACCACTCTGAAAAATTTGTACGTCCACCTCTTGTTAGTTTATGGAGTAACTCTTTGTCTTTATTTTATTCCATATTTTTCATCTAGTAGCTTCTTTAGATACTGTGGTACGAACTCAACAAACTTATCATGTGTTTTAGAGAAGAACTTCTCCTTAACTTGTGCAATATTCAGTCTGTTTCTCCTAGCGTAATTCTGCAAATAGTTCACAATTTTACGCTATCACTAGTTGTTAATATCCTACTCTGAGATCATCTGGTCATAGTCTTTTCATCCATATGTGTACTACAAACAATGAAGCCAATATTGTAATCAATCATATTGCAAGGTTACCAGTAATACATATAAATAATCATATAAACATAATAGATGCAAGAGACAACAATAGTTGATAGAATAATAGATTATATTACTCAATACACATGTGGGTTCATACAATAAACTGAACCAAGTTATTACCTAGATCAACAACCTATATATATATTTATAAAATAGTTACAGTAACTACCTGTCAGTTCACCCAACTGACACGACCGATAAGGTCAACCTAATATACAATTAGTCAACTAATGATTCTGGTTGGCTAAACTGACTAGCTCCTCCAACAGTATATTTCTAAGTGCAATAAATGTTAGGAGGTGAAGGTTGAGCATCAACACCCAGCAGGTTTGTTGCCACATTTTCCATTCCCATAATGGAAATGGGAATTTGTTTCCATGGATTTTATTACAGGATTTCCAATGACTTGGAGGAAACATGATTCCATCATGGTTGTGGTGGAAAAGTTAACAAATGAATCACATTTTATATTGGTTAATCCCACATATAAGACTGATTCCATTGCAAATATCTTCATGAAGGAGTTTTTTAGATTGCATGGATTTCCTAAGGAAAGAATTTCTAACAAGGATCCCATGTTCACTTCCAATTTTTGGAAGGGTTTGTTTGTAGATTTGGGTACCAAGTTGAACTTCAACACTTCCTACCATCCTTGGACTGATGGTCAGACAAAGAGAGTGAATCAAGTGCTTGGATACATGATTCACATGTATGTGATGGACAAACCATCCAAGTGGGAAGATTACTTACACTTGGTAGAGTTTTCTTATAATAATGGACAGCAAGCATCCTTGGAAATGAGTCCATATGAATCCTTACATGGAAGAAGGTGTAGGATACCAGTGACATGGGATAATCCAGTGAATGGGATTGTGCTTGGTCCATATTTTCTCAAGGAAATGGAGCAAGAGGTTGAAAAGATCAGGTAGAACCTAAAATTATCCCAAGATAGACATAAAATCTATGCAAATAAGCATAGAGTGCACATAGAGTTCAATGTTTGGGATCATTCTTACCTTAGAGTGAGGGCAAGGAATATTCCCTTGAATCTTGGAAGTTGAGCCAATTTGTCACCTAGATATTGTAGGCCTTTTGAAGTGCTTGAAAGAATAGGGCCAGTTTCATATAGAATTCCATTGCCTGCTAGCACTAGAGCACATAATGTTTTTAATTCTTCCTTGCTTAAGAAATATGCACAGGACCCTAACCATGTGATAAATTGGGATGTGATTCAGGTAGAACCTGAGGGAGAGTTCCAAACTAAACCATTGCGCATCCTATATAGGAAGGTCACGGTGCTCTGGAATCAATCAGTTGGATAGGTAAATGTGCAATGGGAGCACTATAGTCTTGATGAGGCTGCATGGGAGCTATAGGATTCCATGCATTTGAAAAATCCATCTTTATTGAATTTTGTAAAGCACTAAGGATAGTGCTAATCAAGGGAGAGGGGAATGTAACACCTCGGTTTTGACCCCAAGGGGGAGGGGAATGTAATTTCTCAGTTTTGACACCATGGTATTAAAATTGTACTTGATGTATATATTGTATGATAATCATGGTAAGGATCTCAATTCCAAGGCCTTGTCATTGATTTGGTGTTTTTTGGATAGGTGATCAAGGTTGATGCCTATGGTTCACTGTTCTAGTCAAGCACATCATGTTTTTGCATATCATGTAAATACACCATTTAAAAAAATACCACAACTAGATATGCACTACAACATGAAAGAGATCGAGGCATGATTTGACAAAGGAACAAAAAGGGATTAAACCAGAAGAATCCAGGTGAGTGATTGCAAGTTGAATCCTCACAAACCGTAGTTTAATCGGCATAGAAAACTTCGTTGATTTGTCGTCCAAGTAACCCAAGCGGATGCGCGATGGAATAAATCCTTTTGGATATAAATTTCATGCCTACTAGCTTATGTTAAACAACACGCTAGTTGAACCAACAAAATTCTTGTGGACCATTGTATCTGTGTCTCCACTAGATCAACGGTGGACTCCAAACTTAATGAAGTGGATTTCATTGGAATTTTGCGCACATGAAAAGTTTGTTAACTCGTGATAGTTGAATCAGTGAAATTGTTTTGCACCATCAATCTATTTTATGGTTCATGTCAATCATAGATCTATTCAAAAGTTACATGTTCATTATCTCATCTAACCTGGTTAGTCCTTGTGCTCGATCATTCAATTTTCTTGTAGGAAATTGGTTGAGGCATTTAATTCCATAGGAATAGAAAGGAATGGAAGTCGGTTTCATTACTCAATAAGCATGTAGTTGTAGAAGACATGTTCTTGCTTCTGAATCAAGTAAAGCACATGATTTCATTTTGAGTCTATCATCCGCTATTCACCTGGTCGGTTCAGGTCATTCAAACCATTCCACCACTCTCGCATTCATTCGATCTGATCAATTATGTGTTGTTCACTCTCTTGAGTCATAGAGAATGTTTTTGTCATGGTTGTGGAGTGTGGTTCACTGTTCAGTGTTGTTCAGTCTATCTACATCTTGGTGGTGGATATTTGCTCATGTTGCACATTGTGGTTCATGGTTGTGTTACAGTTTTCCCCTATTTTATAGAGTATGAAACCCTGGTTGTGTGTTACAGTGCTATCCTAAACTACATTGTGGTATATTGTGGTGTGGAACCCTATTTTTATCTCTATTATAGAGTGGAGCCTATGTTGTTGTGTTTCCATTTGGATTGTTGTGATGAGAACCCTAGTTGGGTCTGAACTGTGTGCAAGACTTAGGTGTGGAAGAGACACAGAATGTGCTTGAGAAACCTAGTGCAGAGAGGAAACTCACTGAAAATATAAGAGTGGCTGGTGAATATTCTATGCACACCCTGAAGAGCACTGGAAGGGAAGCCATAGCCCAAGGGACTGTGAGGCAGAGAAGGGGATTCTTCCTTGTGTTCAGTGTGTAGGTAGTGTGGATTCCATGCCAGATAGATCTTGTGAAGGTGTCCCTGTTGGAGGAGCTAGTCAGTGAGCTAACTAGACTAGTTAGCAGAATAATTTGAGATTAGGTCGGCCTCCATAGGTCATGTCGGTTGACTGAACTGACAAGTAGTTATTCATAACTATTTTGTAATCATATAGAATAGGTTGTTGAGCCAGATACAAACTTGGTTCGGTTTGATGTTTGTATGAACCCATATGTTTTTTGTGTAATATAAGCTATTATTCGATCTACTATCTTTGTCTCTTGTATCTGTTATGATTATATGATTCTTTATGTGTATTATTGTTAACTTAGTGATCTGATCGATTACAACATTGGTTCAATTGCCGATAGTACATGTACATATGAAATGACCATTAGAATATGATCTCAGAGCAAGAGATTAAGGACTGGTGGGAGCATAAGATCGCAAACTATTTGCAGAACTACGCTCGGAGAAACAAGCAGACTATTGCCCAAGCAAAGGAGAAATTCTTCACTGAAACACATAAAAAGTTTGTAGAATCAGTGCCTCAATTTCTAAAGAAAATACTGAATGAAAAAATCGATAGACACTAAGGAAGAGGAGTTGCTCCAGAAACTATTAAGAGGAGGGCAAACGAATGAGTGGTTTGAAAAAATTGCAAACGAGTTCTGCACGGAGCACGCCATGGAAGAGAGAGTCTTTGTCAAGAGTATTGAAGCGAGATTCTATAACGATTTCACTGAGAATTTCTTTTGCTCACTACCAAACCTTTTGTTTAGATTCCTAATTGACAGAGGAGTATGGCATATTGTTGAACCTCATCCATCACTGATCGAACTACCACCAAATACCAATTGGGTGGGGAAGAGGAGAGCGTGGGAGAAGTTCATTACTGAAAGGGAGTGGGAGTACTTCTTGAGAAAATAGATAGAACTATCTAGGATTATTAAACCGTTAGGTAGGCTATGGGGGAGGTAGCTGGTCATGTGTCGGGGTGGAGTAGAAGGATTCTAGTCCAATTTAAAAGAAACCACCAACAATGAATAGTCGGGCCAAGAAAGAAATAATTCATATGGTGACTCACAAAAACACTCCAGATTTGTAGAAAATAGAGAGTGATAAGAGACAGAAGAGAAGGGAGGAACGAAGAGAGGAAGCCATTGCGCTGCAGAGAAGAATGAATACCAGGGTGACTAAACATGAAGGACATCTTCCAGAGTCAATTCATGACCAACAAGAAGAGGGAATAAATGAGAAATAAGTTTCACCAATGAAGGAAGATCTATGGATAGAGCAGTGTGAAGCTCTCCATATTGAGATACCCTAGGAGGTAAAAACTCTATCTCCAGTTAATCTGAACCTGAATGCTTGAGTGTAGAAAATGATCAAAGAGGATCTAAGGCTATGAGCTTCCAAGTTCAACGTATGGATTTGACTAGATGGCGAAGAAAATGACACCGATATTCTGGTAATTCCTCAACCTGGGGAAGGAAACTGGGTCACATTCCAAATGTACCCATCCAAACGAAGTATAAACCTACTCTACCCAAGAAATGAAGGAGAACCCACCTGCTAGACAAAGCTTTAAGAAAAATAGAATAGTTGGATCTGCGGAGGAGAATATCCGATTTATAGAAATTATCTAGGACTTCTACCGAACAAGTCCAATTTATCCTACTACTTGTCGAGGAGGAACCGACAAATAAAATGAATGAAGAAAATGAGAGTTCCATTGAAACTAGATGTGATCATCACATAGTTGCATAGAATATCCCATCATCCCCACCACCACCACTGGAAGGATACTTCGATGTCGACGACATGGGGCACATCACAGCACACATCCCCCTCTATGAGGGTGATAAGGGTCCCAGACGACACTGGTTCATCTGTGAATCAACATGAGAGGCTAACGCTGTAACTAGTGAAGACGAACAGATGGCTCAGTTCATTGGTGCCTTGAGGAAGAGGAAACTAAATTGGTATATGACATATAACCAGAAGACACCTAACACAACCAAGGCAAAAATTAAGTAACAGTTCTTATCCTTCTTCAAAACACTAGATGCAAAGCATCTGGCGAAAAAAAAGTTGAAAACAAATGTTCAGAAACCCACAGAAACTGTACTGGACTATGATAAGCAATGGAAGGACCTATTAAGATAATTATACTATAACATTTATGAACAATTATTAATTCAATGGTTTCTTCCAGGACTTGTACAGAATATCCAAAGACACATAATTGTGGACACGTTCAAATCATATGAAGAAGCACTCACAAAATATCTGTAGGTTGAGATGGGCGATGACTATCTAGCACAACCTATCGTCAATCTCAATGAGGAATAGTTGGAAATCATGAAAAAATCACTAAGAGAACTGAACCTAAAAGGTTAAGATATCTGGTGCATGAACTGCTCGATAGTTGGCCATACCAAAGACAATTTTTGACAAGACGCCAGCTGACAAGATGTATGATTTGTCCAAAGAAAATGTTTCTCTGATATTTTCCAAGAACACGGGCTTCACATGAAAAAGGAGTTTCTGTTCAACATGAAGAACAACAAAGCTTCATGGTGTGCAATCTGTGAAGTAAAAAGTCATACAACATCTGACTTCCATTTGAACCTGAAAAATTGAAAAAATTATCATGCAGTCGATCAGACCAATGTTGTCGCACATAATAACAATGATAACATTCGAAGAAAAAACGAGCAGAATGGGAAAAATGATAAGAAATATGATGGCCGAAGATACGAGCACAGGTATGACAATTGGAGTGGACGATTTGGAGGTCGAGGCCTATTGAATGGAAATCAGGACAACATATCACAATGACCAATTCAGTGTTTCACGTGCTATAAGGAATCCCAGCGATGCACATACTATCCATATAAATATCAGACCGTCCTAAAATTTTGTAGTAGTTGTGAAGTGGGCGATCACTCGCTAGAGGATTTTCCCACTATACTTGAAAACATCAATAAGAAGAAAAATGTTAATGTCTTGTTGTATGTTTAGAAATGTGATATAATTGATACAAAGAATTTACATGTAGTCACTAGACAAGGAACAAAGACTGGTAATGATAATCCAAGAATAAGAAAAATAAAAAACAAAGATGATTATCCTAATCCCATAAAGAAAAAACAATTATACAATGATGCATCAAACATGTTCCAAGAATTCGACTGACAATAAGAAATTGATAAAAGTAGACACGATGTATCACAAGAATTACTTAACTTAATGCATAATGACAAATCGGTAGCACAATTTATTGATCTGTTATATAATATTAAGAACAAGCCTAATATGGAGAAACAGACTAAAAATATATGTAGCCTAAATAAAAAAGATAAGAGTGATGTTGATCCACTTATTGACCCAGAGATAGAGGGACATCATGTCCAACAAGATGTTCTGGAATTTGGATCCCAAGTCAATATTACGACACCAAATACATGGGAACAACTAGGAAGACCTCAACTAAATGAATCAGACATATATCTCAAATTATCAGATCAAGGATGGATTGAACCTATCATCGTATGGCACAATGTCAACATGACTATCAAGGGAATTACCATGAAATTCAATTTTGAAATTATTGACCCTAAAAAAGGATCCAGTTCTTTCCCAACCTTGGTAGGCTGACCATGGGGTGAAAATATGAAAGCATCGATTTTGTTAAATAGAGAGAGGATAAAACTCAAAGGAAATGGACAAAAAGTAATTTTCCCCATTCATCCTTCTCAAGGTGAACCTTGGACTGAACTGATAGATGAAGAAGTCGATGTCCAAAAACTCTACAAAATCCAAAATATCGAAGACTATATTGAGCCAAACATCTACGGGGAACTCCACTTAGGGAACCAAGATTCAGTTGGATATAATTTGGATGTAGAATTATACGATTGGGAGATATAAAATTATGAAACTCAAGCACAAGGATGCTGGACTGTCCAATCCATATCAAAGAAATTGACTCAACAATGCTTTTTCGTTTCCATCACTCCAAATATATTTGAAATAAAAATTACCGAATACCCTTCCTTAGCATCGATTAAAACTGAAAATAAATAGTCTCTTCGGTATAAAGAAAGAGAGTCACCAGTACTCCATATCGAA
Source organism: Pseudotsuga menziesii (assembly GCA_001517045.1). Classification (NCBI taxonomy): domain Eukaryota; kingdom Viridiplantae; phylum Streptophyta; class Pinopsida; order Pinales; family Pinaceae; genus Pseudotsuga; species Pseudotsuga menziesii. The sequence continues at coordinate 67,458 of LPNX010889947.1, read as the reverse complement.
CACATTTCTAAAAACTTAGGAGAGCGTGGCTAACTACAAATCATGGTTGAAACATTTATAGGTCAAGCTGCTCGATGGTGGGATACCCATCAATCGAGGATACAAACGAGGAAAACAACTTCGACATACTTCGTCGAAATATTCAGCGGAAGGAAGCAAACTGAATAGGAAGAAATACTAGTCTTCACACAATGACAAAACCCTAAAATTACATAAGATATGTGAAAGGCAATGGAGAAGACTTAGGTACAAATACGAATGAATACAGCCACACTTATTTCCATCCACACTTGATGATTTTCCAAACAAATGGTATAAAATAGAATAAGCTCGAGGTGAAACATTCATATGGAAGGAACTTAAGGAAAATTGCATTAAATACTTTAGATTCATACCGGAAGATATCAAACTAGTCAAAGCAACAGAACAAATAAAAACATTTTTACAACTAAGTGTTCATCATACTTCGACACAAAACCATAACCAACTGAAATCATCTTGTAATAACATTCGATCAAATAGAATACCACAATCGACAAGACTTTCACTGGAGAATGAGCACACACATGGAAAAATATTTTAGTGGAAAAGTGATCATCTAGAAATGGTAAAACCAATTAAAACAATATTTAAAGTCGAGTCGACCAACATAGAATATACCGACAGGATGAGAGCATCAGACTTCCCGACATAATTTTCACATTTTAAAGAAGGAATTCGATAAATCAATGAAAGCAAGGCGCTGGAATGGATGGATGTGAAAGTTAAAAGCAAAGAAGTTGACATATCCAATGATGATTGACCAAAAATGGCATGAATAGGTGACTAATAGGATGATGAGAAAACAACAGAAATAGTTAAACAATTAAAAGAATTCCAGGATTTCTTTTCCTAAGACTATAAATACCTAAAAGGGTTGGTACAAGAGATGGGTGAAATGAAAATAGACATAAAACCTGATGCAAGACCGATTAAGAAAATGTCTTACAAATTATCTCACAAATACAAGGAAATAGTGAAAAAAGGAGATGACAACATGCTAGTAGCAGGGATCATATATCCAATTGACCAATAGGAATGGGAAATCCCTATGGTCGTCCAACCAAAAAAGAACGATCCGACAAAATTAAGAATCTGTGTCGATTTCCGAGAGCTAAATAAATTCACCCTAAGATATCCATTTACAAATCCATTCGAAGATGAGCTATTAAATGAAGTCGTAGGACATGAGTGTTACTTGTTTACAGATGGATTCTCATGATATAATCAAGTCCCAATTGCTAAAGAAGACTAGAAGAAGATGACATTTTTCTATGCATTCGGTTCATTTGCTTACAACGTCATGCTTTTGGGTTAAAAATGCATGAGCTGTATTCTCAAAGATAGTAATCAAATCCTTTCAAGAATAGATATATAAAACAATGGTTGTATACTTTGACAACTGGACGATTTACTCCATGTTGAAAGAATAACCCTAAGAAAGATCTATCTAGCATATGATGCTTTACATGTGATGAGAAAGGACACATCTCTAGATTCTATCCTAGAAACAAAGGTGGCTCTCACAAGAAGAAGGGAAACAAGAGAAGACATCATGCTCATACTCCAGAGGATGATGAACCTTCCATAAAGAGAATCGAACAAGAAAGTGATGATTCTTCAATCGATGGAGAATATGTTCTGATTTCTTCCCTCACATGAATTGTCACACATGGAAGCAATGATTGGCTGATAGACAGTGGGGCTCCAAGAATATTGGAAATGATTTGAGTATGACGTAACCATAGGAATGACTCAAAGGTAACCGATATGAAAGTAATTTTGACTGCAGAGGGTAACTCTGAATGCAACTTTCCTTTGAACATCGGATGACATGACCGAAGAATTTGCATCATTGACTTGACGAGGTAGATGCTAGGACATAATGTGGTGCTGAATAATGCATTCTTTGAAAGACTCAAAGGAGTGACATGAATCATAAAAGTGGATCGACTTGGAGACAAGATGAATACCCAACTATTTGAATGAAATGCAGATAGGTTCCATGTTCAAAGGTGACTAAACTACAATTACTACAAATGAAATATAGTTTCCTTCGCTTAATTTCCCCATCATGATTGATGAGTGCCTCTTTTCCTTTTAACGCATTCAAATAGGGTAACAAACACTTGTTGTATCTTATCCTAAGATAAGTCCATTCTCATATGTTTTCTAAAATCGAGAATGAAGGGAATCATTCCCAAGGGAGGGTCTCTAAGTTTTTAGTTTAATGAGTCCATCAAAAGTAAACTTAGTGGCGTTAACATTTACAGAGTCTGAACGAAATTGAAGAAGACTTCTAAAGGTCCTTTTTCGCAAAATTTAGTCTCTGAGGCCCAAAAAAGTATAAAATATTACCTTGGAGAACTCTTGTAGTCAGTGTCTAGAGTATATATTTTTCATAACTAGTACATTCCAACCGAAAAAATTGGTAAACTATAGTAAAAAAGATGACTCTTCAGGCCCTTTTATGAACGTGAATATGACAATTTCATTCAATAATATTTTCATATTTTAGGAGTCAAAAAACAGATTAAAGAGGACTCTCTTAGGGTTTCACTTTCGTAAAAAGGTTTAATGATCCCCGAATAGTAAAATTCGACTCAAAAACATAGTCCTAGGGTTTAATGTGCACGACTAAAGTTTCAAAATAACGCTCAGAAGACTTTTTCATTTTGATTGATAAGGAAAAAGACAAAAAGAAATCTCTTCCATATCTGAAAATATCAACTCTTCATGACTTGCAGCCCTTAAAAAGACCATTAGAGCCTCATTTAATGATAAATTGACTTTATATGACTATATTAGGGGTAAAAATTAATAAATTAATTAAATAAAACCAAAATGGTAAATAAAAACTAGTAAACAGTAAAAAATAGTTAACATTGTGTTTTTTACCCATTTGGAGAGAAAAAGAGTCCTTTTGAGAGAAAACTTGGAGTGTGGATTGTAGAGGCTACGACTAACCATTTGATGAACCGTCCGAACTAGGTAAATCATGAACTCTTCCTCTACACTTTCATGGTTTTCTTTTTCATTTTTATGCATTTTTTAGTATTTTAGGGCCATTTTCTAAGGGGAAAATTTGTGTTGTGGGAACCATGCTTTTCCCTTTCGGGAACTGCGGTGCCGAGCAAGACAACACATTTCCCAGAAGGAGAGTGCAGTGCCACCGCTCTGTCCAAAAGGGACAAGTGCAGTCATGCAATCTACCCTAAAATGATTCAAAGATAAGACAAATCAAATATTTTAAAGAGTTTTAAATGATTGAGTATGGTTTCTAATTCTCCATTTTGATTGTTTTGCAGGCTACATTTCCAAAAATAGTTGTGGAAGGAATGACAACGTGAATTGGATGAAATTGGTGGAGAGAATGATCAAGGAACCATGAAATCTCTCTGTGAATGTGGAATTCTTAAATTAGTTAAAGTGCCCAGCATGAGGGCGCAAATCAGATTGTTGGAATATATACTCAGGATGTGGAATCATGAGTAACAACATTTCGAAGTGGATGATAACATACTTACTGTGGAAGTGGATGACATCTACTTCCTAAAATTCCTTTTTAGGTGAGGAGGACCAATTTATTCGAATAGTACTCATGGAGGGGTCATTATTACATAGGGATTGATCGACCAATACTATTTCCCAAGTACTCATGTGAGTGGGAAAAAGGTTCCAATCAAGGACGTGATGGACTTACCATTAAGGAAGGTCTATTTTACCATACAATAGATTTCTAGGAGCCAAAGGGCTCACTATGAATCTAGGGCCCACATGCTATATGCCTTAGAAGCCATGCCCCAACAGTATTCAACTGGGTTGAAGCCTTGTTGGAGACATTCAAAGAACAACTCACCAAGTTCCTTCATGGAGAGTTAAAATAGTTTAGGTATGGTACTATCTTAGTTTCATTCTTCTTGGAGAGAGTTCCATTATTGTGGCCACAGGTGGACTTCATTAATATTAGAGCATGGGACCCACACATGCTTAGGTGGGTATAGGTTATGGCCCTCCATGGTGGCGAGGGACCTAGAGGTAAGTATGGGGCCTCTTTCTTTTGTTGGTTGGATGACCATCTCCTCATAGTTGAGGATTATGCCTACATAGGCACAAATATTTTAGGAGACACAAACCTATCTCTTCCTAAGGATGAGTTGTGTGGAAACCTCGGTGAGTAAGACACTAAAATATGTTTTTTTTTAAGTTTTATGTGTTTTTATAATTTTTTTATGGGTGGTACTAAGACATGCTTCCTACTGTCTAGATGTGCATAAATCAAGACCAGGAGGGTCCTCTCCAATTGAAAGGAGAGACCATACTTGATTTATACGTCATGACTATGACAAGATGACTGAGCTTAAGGAGAACCTCAATAGGATCACTTTAGATATTCCTAATATCTCAGTGAACAACCTCCCCAGGAGGTACCATCAACACACAGCTGATGTGTCAGGTCGCTTTGGTCGCTTGCTGCACAGACTAGCAAGGGACATTATGTGCTATCACGAACATCACTAGAGATTGACATGATGTGTACACTGAAATCTATTATCTTTAGTATTTTTGTTATTTTGCATTGTTTAAAGCTAATATGCTTCATTCTTGGTCTCTAGACCACAATTTTGTACTAAACACTTCCACATATATATATAGACTCATTTTCTGTGGCCTACATAATTTTGTAAGGGAAAATTATTTACATGGATTTCGTCTTTCACACTATTTATTTGCAATGTTTCATGTTATTTTACTTATCGATGTATCAAGAATGGGAAATATGCCAATCCAACATGTAATTAGCTAGTGAATCAGAAATCAAATTATATGATCTTGGAATGTGTTGGTAAGTAATATATTCAAATGACCTCTCAAGTAAACACACTCTTCGAAAAAGATGAAGAAGCATTGGGTTTCAGATGGCGTACTAGCACCATCGAAAAAACCATAGTAGAGAGTCATTTGGAGAATTTAAATCAGAACATGTAATAAGAAGTGTCGGAAAATACCCAAAAGTATACTAAAGAAATAAAACCACAATAAAATTCAATATATACATATATATACAAGGTACTGGTGCAAGGTGTCCTAAGCATAATACCTTTCAATCACATCCGTTTGTGAGGCTTCCTAAAATCTATTCTTTCATAATCCACTAATTCATAGGCCCCTTTCTCCAATACTTTGATAATGATGTAGGGACCGTACCACATTGATTCCAAATTCCCTTTCCCCAATTTATCATGTTTTTTATCGTATGTCAGAACAAGGTCTCCTTCATTGAAAACCCAAGGTTGAACATATTTATTGTATTGGTCCTTCACTCATTTCTTGTGCGACTCGTTAACTAGAAAATAATCTCGTCGTGTTTTGTCAAGTTTGGTTAGATAAATGAAGTGCTCTTCCTCGGTCGATATGTTGGGTAGAAGTTCAACTGCTAGTTTCAGTGATAGAATTTTGCATTCGATAGGTAAAATGACTTACAATCCATAGACCAATTGGAAAGGTGTGAAACTGATCACTATTTTCATGGAAGTTCTATAGTTCCATAGTGCCGAAAATAGAGGTAAATGCCAATATGATTTTTTCTCCCCAACCATCCTACGAAGCATGGTCTTGAGGACTTTGTTAATTGCTTCAACTTGGCCATTATGTTGTGGATAGTAGGGCTTTGTGTTTTCATGACGAAAACCTAAATTGGCACTTAGCTCATCCATCATCTCATTACAGAAATGGGACCTGTGGTTAGTCATTATATCTTGAGGAACTCCAAACCTAGAAATGACATTGTTAAACAAGAAGAGGGTGGTAGTTTACCATCCTCGACATATGTAGGCATCTCTGGTATCCCATTTTGTAAAATAATCAACATCTACAATGATGTAACCGTGCCCCCCGACTGAGGTAGGATTACAATGCATGAAATCCATCCCCCATTTGGAGAAAGGGCCAATGGAAATGAGGGGGTGTAATGGATCAAGGTGGTTGCACTTTTTCTGATAAAAGAGCTAACAAGGTGGGAACTTTTGTAGTGCTTCATGGAAATCCTTGAAGATCGAGGGCCAAAAGTAACCAGGGCGAAGTATTTTCTGAGTTGCAGCCATCCTAGAAAGATGACCGGCATATGCTCCATTGTTAATTGATCCTTACTGAATGGAACCTCTTCCAATGTTATTTCCTTGTCCTTTTTAGATATCTTTGGTTATCATACTCTTATTTCACTAAAGGTTCAGTTGCAATATTTTAATTGTAGACCATGTGAATTAGTTATAATTGTGTATTTTTGTAATTGAGATAGGTGGTAATAATATTGTATTCATTGTAGTTGTTTTTATATCCCCATTGGACTTGAAATTATTCCTTGAACATAGCTACATGTATTACGTCATGGTTTCATTTTTTTTTCATGTGAATAAATTTTCACATGCACACATCTTCATCATTGAAAATCTCTCATTTCATAATTGTCCATGACATCCAACCTAAAATATTTTTTTTCTTTAGATTTTGATATGCATTATATTTGAAATATGTGGTTGTACATTACCTTTTTTAAATGATTCATATGGCTACTTCAACCAATTTCATAATATCAACTCCCGCCAAGCATGATCAACAATGAGCTTGAAAATTTATTGTCTGCCTTAGGTTTAATGAACAATTTCTCCTCCTGAAATGAAAAATGTGCACATGTCTCTTTTCCAGCATGATTCATAAGAAATTTTTAGAGCTTATGGTTTTCTAGGTGTTAAGTACCTAGAAAATTTCATTAATGTAATGTAACCATAATCATTGAATAACGACCACAATGTAGTTGATGGGTAATAATTTATGGAGAGTAATATGAGGGGTATGTAGCAACGACCATAAGGTAGTTGATGGGTAATAATTTATGGAGAATAATATGAGGGTAGGTAGCATGAGCCCCAAGTACTCATGAGAGAGTGTACACATGCATGGATTCATTATATTGAGAATGCTCAAGTGGTATTAAGGAGTAATTGTTAGTATTTTTCTACCCTAAGGGTATCTTTTATATTCTCTAGTTGATTGATTGTGTTGTTTCATTTTACACATTAAGGAACTAACAAGTTCTATTAAAGCATTGATTTTTAATATATTCAATGCCATTTTTTAAGGTGCATCTGTAACAAATTTTTATTGATGAAATCAATTGCAACAAATCATGTGCCACCATAGAGGAATTTGATACCATTTTCAAATTTATTTTCACAATATCTACTCTAATAATTAGACACACATTTCATTACAATTAAAATACTTGTTATTATAAGGATTTTTTTTTGGTTTAGTTGAGATTTTAAAACCACCATTTAATTCCAAACATAATGAATCTCATAATTTATAATCATTTAATATTACATAGTAAAAACCCTAGTGTAACTAAACTACATTTTGAATAGTTTTTATAAACATATAGAATCACCAAATTAATACCATTAGAAATGACATCTAATGTTATTTCCAAATTATAGTTATAATATTATTTCTTTGAAATATCGAAGGAAATACTACCATATTAAACTTGCATTGCTAAGCATTGCTAAAATCCTTTGTGACATAAAGGACATCCATTCAGAAGTAATCAATTCCTCGGAAATTCTTGTTCAAGTTTTGGATTTTCACAAGGTGCATCTATTTCATAGAAAAATTTGATGGTCCTAGTAGTGAAGAATACGCATATCATATTAATTCAAAATATCCAACTCATTGGAAATACATTCTATACTATTACTTATATAAATACATAGCTATAAAGGATTAATATTTAATAAATAAAAATAAATAAATATAATATTGTAATAATTAGTTAATAATTAAATGAAGAGTCAGAGTGTGCATCTCTTTGATGTAAAGACACAACAAAGAGGTATTTAATAATTCTCAAATTAAATTATGTTGTAATCTCATGATCATATGTATGTATTTGATGATATTACTATTGAAAAGTTCTCAATATTGATTCACCCCCCTCTCAGTATTGGTGAATATTCCAACAATTTGTATCAGAGCATGTTCCATCAGGAAAGTATAATATCTAGATGAAAGATATCTCTAAGCACACATGGATAAATATGAAAATATCTTCTCCCAATGAATATCCACTATTTGATGGCTCAAATTATGATAGTTGAAGTATAATGATGTCACTATATTTATAGGAACAAGGTTGTGGAATATGGGAATCTCTTTTGAATGGTTGCATCGCTTAAAGACCACCAAAAACTATATCCAAGAATAAGTTAGGAAAGAACAATGTAGTGGCAATGGATACCATCTTGCATGGACTATTTAATCTTGTTAAGGTCAAAGTTGGAAAGTGTGAATAAGCTAAAGAGATATGGGAGAAGCTACAAAATATCTATAGAAAGGGATCTCTCCACAAACATGAACACAATTAAAAGGAATGGATAGATACAGAAAGTGAATAACATCTAAAAGTAGATGATGAAGTTATTGAAAAAAAGAGGAATGCTTATGAAGATGATGAAGTTTCAGAAACTGAAGGGATAGTAGACCTTGAAGAAGCTCTGATTGAAGCTCTAAATGAATCGAGGAAATAAATAATGAAAAAAATGATGTTATTGGAACAACTTCAAAGGTATAAATATAAGAATACATTTCCAGTTAAAGAGGGTAAGAATACTAAAGAAACATTAGAAAATAAACAAAAAAAATGATGCAACATGTAAATAAAAGGAAAATATTTTTCAATAACAAGTGGAAATTGACTCCTTAAAGAAAGAGTTGAATATATTAAGTTTGGAAAACATGGAAACTGAATATCTCAAAATGAGAATTAGTTACTAAAAGGTAGGATACAAAATTATCATGAGGATTATTAGAATTCAAAGGACAGATGGGAGACAATATTAAAGAATATCAAAATACAATTGTTTATTTGAGAAGTCAAATAGAAGACGACAAGAACACTGAAGAAGACCTAACAATTCAACTTCAAGAAAAGAAATATGTTTGTCAAATGAAAGAACTTGAGATACTTTCACTAAAAGGATATTTGGACAAGAGATTTTCCTAGTTAAAGAAAAATTCAAAGGTAACGACATGCTTGCTAGTTAATGATAAGACATGTTCAGATTATGATGAACATATGAGAATTGAATAAAGTGAAAGCTACAAGATACAAGATCCAAGAAAATGAAAGTGAATCAAACACTAAGAGTTATGCAAACATTCTTATAAACTCCCATCAAAGCAAATATTGCAAAGGAAGAAATCACAGTTAGCAAGATTCAAGGAAGAATGAATACATAAAAGTTACATCACAAAGAATACCCTCTACTCCCAAGTCCTAAAGTTTATTTTCTAGTTTTTTTTTCATGTACCAACTTTGGACATATGGTTGGAGACTGCAAATATTATGGAGGAAATGATCAAGCAAGAAATAAAAGTGTCCACATGAACTACAATGTTGAATTCTACAATTGCCACAACTATGAATAGATGACAAGAGATTTTAGAAGTATGATGAACCACAATATTGAATGCTACAAATGAAACAAATATAATCACATAGGTTGTGACTATAGAATCCTGGTGGAATATTCCATGAAGAAAATTCTAATATCAAATTCTGGACGAAGTCAATAGAACAAAAGGAAGAATCTTGTGTATTGGTCCTCTTGATAGATGATGATAGTTCATAGGCCAGGACATGAAACCAAAGCAATTCTCTTATCTTGAATATGGGAAGTATATTGAATAAAAGAATAAACAATCCTATGATTGAAGACAAAAAAGGAATTTGTATTACATGCTAATGATGTGAAGGAAAATCAAGAATTCTAAGTGGATATACCTACAAAAATTGCTAAATCAAGCAATAAAATTAAGTAAACAAACAAAAAGAAAGGTGTGATCATTACAAATAATGATATTGCAGCAAAGTAGTAGTATAATTTGTTCGAACAAAATATGGCATAAGAGACTCCTAGTATCATGGATAATATTGCGGGAGAGTCTAAGTAACAAGAAAAGAAGACTGAATAAGAGTCGGAAAAGTTGTGGCTTGATAGATAATTGAAGAACACATGGAGATATACTTCAGAAAGCTTAAAATAAATTCCAAGTCTAAGGGGGAATAAACACAGTGAAAGGGGAACAAAAATTTAGCAAGGAAAAATATTTTTAGAATGAATTCTTTGGAAGGGGAAGATAATCATCAACAAATAAAATTCATGGAAAAAAGGATATTGATAGTGGGAGACAACATTTCGCTACTAATGTCAAATGGGGAGAGAGATTTGAAGATGTTTCCATCAATGAAAAAGGGGGATATTGTTGAAACAAGTTGTCACTGATGTCGACAGGGTCAAGAGATTTGTTTCATTGATATTGTGTGATTTTCTAATTGATCTCAAAGTGATAATGATGACTTGGCAGTAACGTTGAAGATGTACTAATGATGATGATGAGAGGGAAGTAGTAGAGAATGGTTTTTTAGTTATGTTTGAAGAAGTCTTGTGAATTCATGAAGATAAACCAATAAGAAGTCTTGAATACCCTAAAAAAACTCTTGAAGAAGAATACTTGAAACAAGTGTATATATCTCCAAAGCAGTCTGCTTATTGCATAGTAGTTATGCCTGGCCCTCATGGGAAGACACTTTGAGTTGTACACAGATAGAGAAGTTCCTTCCAGAAGTCCCTAAGGTTGCTCCAAAGTAATATTGGTGTAAAGTGTGAAGAAATCCCTAAAATAATGGTGTTGGGTGCTCATGACCAAGACGATTGGTCCATATGAACATGAGAATTATCCCTCAAAGTAATAAGTATTGGTCCATGACACCATGAGGGTGTGAAATATGAAGAAAACTCTAAATTAATAGTGATTTAGTTCGCATAGCTCCAAAAATAATGGTGTTGGGTCAACATGACCCCGAAACAAATAAAGAGTTGTCCACTTAAGTATGATGAGGAGGAGCTGACCCAAAATTCTATTAAAGATGTTTTGGATTGATCTAAAAGGAAAGATGAAGTTCCATGTTAAAACTCTAAAAGTGGTCCATGAAGTTGGGATTGATTTATTAAATATCCCTTTAAAAAATGGAGATCATAATTTTAAGGAGAACTAAAATGTTGTCCCTAAAACCATTTAAAGACATGTTGGAGGGTATAAATAAGAGTTGAAACTTTTCAATTTATCACCATTCAAGTTATCTTTTTGAATGCACAATTTCTAAGAGAAAACTGTGATACCTAGAGGAGTAGGATGAAAGTTCAAGAGGATAAGAGCAAAGTTTTGAGGATGATTAAGAAGACTCATGAAAACTTGCATAACTTTCTCATATGGTATCAGAATTACAAACTTCTTTAGAAAGATTATTGTAAGAGCTATGTGATGATATAACCTAGGGTTTCTTTTAGTGAAGTGTTCCTTTCTTTTTTCTTCAACTTGGCAAAGGTATGGATCTTGCTTATGGTTTTCTCGCATTGTGATGATACATGGCTCTTATGGCCCAGGGTTCATATTTTTATCTTGACAATAGAATGAATCTTGTACATGTAGTAGAACTTCTCTCATGGTGAATCGTATTGAAGATATTGCATATAGTATTGTGAACTTACATAGGTTATGATGATACTTGCATACATTATGATGACATTATTGGTATAGATCATGGTGATGGAATAGACCATGATGATGTTATTAGCATATATTATGGTGATGATATTGGTATATATCATGGTGATGATATAGATCATGATGATGTTATTGGTATATATTATGGTGATGATCTTGGATACATTATGGTGATGTTTCATAGATTATAGTGAGATTGATATGTTATGGTGATTAAGATAATGATCTTGGTATAGATTACATGGTGATTATATTGACAGATTCTATGGTTATATTAACATGGATTAGTGTAACGTTGTTGACATGATGTAGGGTTCCTCTCTTGGAATGAACTAGGGATTGAAGGTGATAATGATGTTAAAGGTTTGAAGAAGAAAACAAATGAAGTCTATTGGTGATTACACTCTTTGGAGACGTCTTTCTCGTTCTATTCCAGAAGGATTTGATTCATAGATGAATAAATATTTAAAGGACCCATTTCAACATTGTTTGTGAAGATTTGGAAGATGTCTTTGGGTATTGTAGAAGAGGTTTTGTTGCAGATTTGTAGATTACATTGGAACAATTTGCTTGTAGATTTCTAGCATGTACACATTGAGATTATGACATTGGTAGTGACAGTGATAGTGATAGTTATAGTTATAGTGATATTGACGGTTACATAGGCATTGATACAGGTACAGGTTGATAGAGATAGTGATAAGAATAGGCATTTAGATATAGTGAGAAACACATGTTGACATTCTTATACATATATGTTTGGCAGGATAGGGAAAGGAAAAGAGATCGTAGTCTCCTTCAAGTTGGTTCCTTATAAGTGTAACCTTAAGCTCAATAATACATATCAGGATGGTAGAATGGGGCAAGGATAGGGCATTGTAGTATCCTTCAGGTTGGTGACTAAGAAGTGTGACTTGGTGCTTACTAAGGATTGGATTCCCCTCTACAAGTTTGAGAATGTGCATTAGGGGGATGTATGCTCCTTGTAGTTTTTTCTAGAAAATTAGGGAGTGGGTGTTTCATTTAAGTTGTTGTCACGGTAAATTAATTGAATGTAATATATACATTATATAATAAAAAAATTATGTGTTTTTATCGTATTTGGGGTTCCACATTTGGGTTTCCACAGAAAATGTCTTGTGCATATGTACGGTTTGTGTGATGATGAATGATTAATTTTTAGATGATATAATTAATGTATTATCATAAGAGAATCCCATAAGAAATAACCACACATTTTCCAAGGTGAAGAAACAAGAAATAAATACTTGACTAAAATAAACCCTAGATCATGTCATCACATATACCTTACAATAAGATTACCAACGAGCCAAGAATTTTGTAATTCCGATACCATATGAGAAATTTATGCAAGTTTTTGTCAATCTACTTGATAGTCCTTAAAGCTTCACTCTTCTCCTCTTGAAATTTTGTCCTTCTCCTCAAAATTTCCTATGTCTCTCCTAGAACTTGTATATTATAAAATAGACACTTGAAAAAGTTTCAAAACTTATATATATTCTCCATGATGAATTTAAATAATTTTAGGGAAAGCATTTTGCTTCTCCTTAAAATTGGTATCTCCATATTATAAGGGGAAATTTAATGAATCAATCCCATCTTCGTTGACCACTTTTAGATTTTTAAATGGAACTTCATTTTTCCTTATAGATTACTCCAAAACATATTCAAGAGGATTTTGGGTCATATCTTCATCACCATAATTAAGTGGAAAACTCTTTATTTATATGGGTGTCATGTGGACCCACATCACCATTAATTAAGAAGTTTCTTCATATTTCACACCATCATGGTATTTTTAACTAATACTTATTACTTCGTGGGATACTTCTCATGGTCATATCGACCAGTCATCTTAGTCATGTGGACCTAACACCATTATTTTAGGGATTTTTTCACATTTTCCACCAATATTACTTTGGAGAAACATTAGGGATTTCTTTAAGAGTTTTATCTATTTGTTTACAACTCAAAATGTCTTTCTATGAGGGGCATGCATAACTGCTATGCCATATGGGGCCTAGTTTAGAGTTATAGACACGTGTGTCAAAGATTATTCTTTCAAAGATTCTTTAAGGGATTAAATACTTTTTATTGTCAAATCTTCATGAATTAAGAAGACTTCATTAACCATTACTCACATAGATCCCTCATCATCATCACAGTTACATCTTCATTGTTACTACCACATCATCATTATCACTTTGACATAAATAACAACATCACTCAATATCAATGAAACATGTCTCTTGTGTTGGAATATATAATATTCCTTGGAAGGTAATAATGTCTTTGTATTATGTCGAAAGTTGTCTACAATATTATGTAAAATAGTAATACATTTAACCCATAGTTATATGGTGGTGTATTTACTTGTGTAGAGTATTTGTCCATGGTATTGTATTAAGAGATGTTATTTTGGAGAATTATATTATCCCACATGCAATATGTGAGAGTAATTCCTCATCATCTCTTAGTATATAATAGGATCAAGTGAGTCTCTACAAATCAAGCATTCTTGATGTAGTAGTGGTACTATTGTGACACTGTTGTACATCGTCTATATTCTTTGGGGTATTTGTGCTTTGCTCTCTTGTAAGATTGGAGAAGAGATTCTGGAGATAATAGAAGACTACCTTCTCGTGGATATAACCCATTAGGGTGAACCACGTATATCAGTGTTCTCTTGTCCTTTTCTTTTCCTGCTCTTGTCTTTTATGATATGTTGTTGGTTGCTTAGATAGGTTAACTAGTTTAGCTTGAATCTACTATTCTAACAATTAAAATATGATTTGGGACTTATTAAGTAGTCCTTTCTTTTGTCTTTACAACGAAGAGATGCACCCTTTGACTCTTCATTTAATTATTAACTAATTATTATAGTATTATATTTATTGTCTTATTGCTTATTAAACTCTAATGTTGTATAGTTATGTATTCATATGCATAACATATACTTAAAGATAAATTTTGATGATGCCATTTAGATAGAGTCACTTCACTTGAGATAAATTCACTCTTTCTGAAAAGAATTTGAAAAAAGTATTTTTATAAAGTCTCATGTAATTAAGGATAAAGTGAGCCTTATGGGTTTATTTTCATTTGAAGTTTCCTTTAAGATGGAATACAAAAATTGCCTTCCTTTGGTAGATTTTTACTATAACAACAAGGATTGAATATCATTGGAAATGTGCATTACTAATCCTTATTGTATTTCTTTCTTCTATGATCAATTAGAAAAAAAATTAGTTCCAAAACATGAAATACTTTAGGATTGGGATGAGAAGGTCACACAAACTTATATCAACTTAAGGTAGTATAAGATAGATATAAATGAAACACTTATTTGAATATCATTGAAATGAGTTCCAATCACTGTGTTGGACATGAAATTAACCTAACATGCATGATTACCATTCTCTTAACATATGACTTAACATATGACATGCTTCTTCAATTGAATTAGAATCTTATTAACATAAATTATTAACCACAATCATGCTAAATAACATCTAAAAATAAATGCATAAACACATAATGGAGACAATATATATAGTGGGAAACAACCTAATAGACTGAGAGAAAAACATAGAGCAGAATAAACAATGACATTACATCATTAATGAAGAAAATTGATATAATTTATTGGCACTAAGCATTACTCCTCACCGATCCTTTATGAGTGTGAGAGAGATAATAGAACAGTTATGTATTTTCCTAATTTACATTTTTCTCATTTATAAGTGGAAGATATGGTAGAAAGTTCAACCTTGATCATTGAGGGATAAATTGATTTGGATAAACGTTGACTATGTAAACCAATTCTTCACCTAGTGATCAAGGTTGAATTTATAAATTTATTCTCCACACATTAATAAAGATATATAATGAAAATATTGATTGTTTTATTATTTTTCTCTACCTTTTGTAATAAATACATCAAAAAACAAAGGTAAATAAATGAAAAGCCAATCTTGTTCATTAATAAGATAAGTGCACTTTCTATTATGTTGTATGTTTTCTTATCAATATATCAAGTTATTCCCCACTATATATTTTGCATCCATTATGTAATTGTTTACATGGTAATCGCTTACACCACATGTTTAATAATTTGTTTTATAAAAACATAAATCAAATTGGAAATCATTAGTGAAGCATGCTAACAAATCACTAGTGAAGCATATTATCATTTATGTTAAGGTTAACTGACATGTTTGCTTCAGAAAAAATGGCCTCAATCGTCGTGGTTCAATAATTTTAAAATGAAAAAAAATCAGACATCCATCCTTCTTGAAGGTTTTCCCATAACTCGTATTACACACATATTATTTAATACTAGAGTGATAACAAATATTATATTATGTTGTAATAAGTAGGAATGTAGAATTAAACAACTATCTCATGTATGGTGATATTTATGAGAAGTCGAAAGCTCCAACTTTAAGTAATATTCATGATTTTTTGTATTGTGAAAAACAAATCTTATTGTAAGTTGATTGGATTCCATGTTTTCAATTTGGAGAACGTAGCTATGGAAGTGAAATAATATTTAACTAATATCTTTTATTTTGGGTGGTATTATATTCAAATTTGATAATTGAAATTGTAACATTTCCAAATTTACAATTTGAGTCTTTCAAAACTACATATATTGTTAACTGTATCCTTAGAATATTGACTATTAACAAAAATGTTTTTTTATGTATTAACAAAAATGTTTTTTGATGTTGAGATATGTTGATAGTGTTAAGAAATTAATCCAAATTTGATATTAGAGGTCTAAAAATGCTTGGGATCTTCCTGGGGGTGTCTTCTTTCCTTCCACCTTAGTTTGAATACTTTGTTATTGTGTTCAAGTTCTATTGAAACATGCCCATCAATAATTTTGTTCCTCAAAAGAATATGTTATGTTTAACAATCTGTGAGAAATGATGTTGTAACTTGTTCTTCATGTGCATTTACACTTGCTACTCAAAATGTGTTCTTGTTTGCATAGGGCTTCCATTCTGCTACCAATGACATTGCATATGACAATCAGTTTGTTGTAGTTACCCCTTATTGTGTCTGGCATGCTTTGGTCTTCATGTTACCTGACTCTCTCCATGCTATCTGCACAGGGTTTCTGCAAACATCTCTTTGTCTATAAAATCATGGCATTTAGGGTTACTGTATACAAGTCTTCATGCTGCATTTAGCTCAGGGTCTCTGCCTTCATCAATGATTGTCGGACTTTGAGTTAATTCCAATTGTATGCAATATTTCTCTATTGTGCATAGATTGTAATATGCTTCTTTGATGGCTGCTACGGGCATTTCCTCTCCATCATTGCGTTGACGAATGGCTTTGATCTTTTCCTATTTTAATTTTCAATACAGGCTTACTAATGGCTTTGAATTCTATTTTTATTGAAAAATGCAATTTGAAGTTTAGGAAATTTGCAGTTGACATTTACAAGACTTTTAAATCTCCCCTTCTTTGAATTCTCGTAATAATATTAAACTTTGAACTTTTAGTTATTGTTGAACAGATGGATCTTTATTGACATGAAACACAAAATTAAAAATGAAAATTTTGTCAAGGACACTCACAAGGTCCTCTTTGGGTATTTTGAGGTGCCATATCCCGTTTTTAAATATCTTGAAAATCACAGAAAATGTATATTCCTAATATATAGGAATACACAGCAATAAAGGCCTCCAATATTTGGTATTTTGGTTCCCAAGTAGTTTTTATAGGAATTGGTGAAACTTTATCCTTAAATATTTGAAACACTCCCAACCACTTTGCTGGATTTCATTGGGAAGCATATTTATTTTGAACTTGCAACTTTCCAAGGGCTCCAGAATTACAGATGCTGATATAAATATCATGTATGCAATATGTGAAGCCCAAGGTTTACACACTGAACTTTGGAATGGCCTTTGGCCAGGCAGCAAAGCTTCTGTCACTTGGAGCCAAGGGAAATTGTGCTCTTATGCCTAGCTCAACAAGTAAGTGTACTATGTGAGTCTCTACTTCATTCAGGCTTATGCAGTTTCTCAATAAGTTCAAGGGCACACTCATAGCTTGTTGCAATATGATCTAGTGGAACTTGAAAGTAAGATATCCTATCAAAATCCAAGGGTCACTCATACGCAAGTGTCAGAAACACAGTTGAAAATGTTAATAAGATTTGTGTTTTTTTTATGCTAATTTATGCAATATTAGTAGGTTTATATATCTAGTCATTCTTTGTTAAAAAATATGCTGATGATCTATCTTTTTTCTATCATAGCAAAACTGCACCTGCCAGTAGTGAATAAATCCAGTTGTTCTTCCATCGATATGTATATCAAGGTAATACTTTTCCCTTTTTTTAAGATGTTACTTAAGAAATCTCGAAAGTCGTTCTTAAGTAACAGGTAAATGCTCACTTAGCTCCTTTTAAAGGAGTTCTTAATACTTATTATAGGCCAGCTGATGAAATTATTTCTTCTTGAGGAAAAAGAGTTGGAAGTAAATACACAGTATTACATTGAATTACTGGCAAAAGGAATTGGCAAAACACAAGAAGATATTGCAAAGGATATTCAAAGATCAAGATACTTTTTCCCATAGGAAGCAATTGATTATGGTATTGCTGATAAGATCCTCCCAAAAAAGGGTTTGGTCATGGAGAAAAGGGTAAGCATTAACCATTTTTAATTCATTTATACTAAATGTCTTTCCTTAAAATTTAACCTAGGTTTGCAGGATTGTTGCTGAACATATTCTACACTTCCTTCTCATTATGTTCTACATTGATAAATCTTTTCATCATGTTTAATGACTTGCAGAACTATGATGATATGCTTGCTCAATCAAAAGCTGCACGGATGAAATCTGGCAAGGCTGGTCCACTAGCTACTCCAGCAGGCAGGTCCTAGCTATAGATCATTGATGAGTTACCTTTTCTAGTTAGCATGAGTTGTTCAGAGATTGCTACAGCTATCATTGTTGGAAGAATTTGTATAACCTGAAAGATGTATCTTAATACGACCCTTATCAATCTATGTTATTTTCTAGCATGCATACAGTGCTTTGTATATTGTCAAAATTGCAATGAGCTTCTGGATAGGTTGTAAACAAACATTCAAGGAAATAGGATTAAATGCCTAATGAAAGCAAGCACTCTAGAAAATGTAAATCATGTATTTCATTGATCTTCTCTGCGTCTATGATATGTTGTTTATATTGTCAGATTTTGCTTAATTACACATCTTGTTTGTGTGTTTTGGATTTTACTGCATAAAATATTTTAAGCCCTACATTTTATGTGAACTCTTCACCCGTCATCAAGGAAACCAACTGTAATATAGAAAGCAGTGTTGAGTGGGATTGTATAAGGTAGGAGGGAAAGTCAGGCTATATACAAGGTAGAAGGGAAAGGAGAGGAGGATACTGTCCTCCTCTCCTTTCCCTTCTACCTTATATATATTATATAGCCCATGACTTTCTGTCCTACCTTACACATAGTATATGACTTTCCATCCTACCTTATATTAATAAATAGGTGCACTCCTCATTTGCAACATTGCTTTCCAACTGATTGGTTTCCCTGATTATGAGTGAAGAGTTCATCTGAAACGTTGGGTTTAAAATATCTTATGCAGTAAAATTCAATAATCACATAAGCAATATGTACACCTGCAAATATCTGCATTCTAATACAATTATAGCCTATTGCAAGCCATTTTCCCTTTTTTCCATGAATCTTTTAGTTTGGAAACAATGTTCATTTCTTGTTTATTCAGCAATCCTAACTCTTGAATAGAAAATCAATTTATTTGATGCAAAAAAAAAATTTCACTGAACTTGATACACTTGAAAACTTATGTACATTCATGGGTTTGGGTTTCCTTTTCAATTATTAATGTTGTTGGTGTAGAAAAGATAAAACTTAGCATTGTCTTGGGTATTTAGATCCACTCGACTGTCATGAATGAAACAAGGTTGTAAGATTTAATTTTGTTTGATCCAATCATACACATTGGGCTTAATCAAACTTTGGTTTTGGATATGATTAATCATATCACAAGATAAACTCCTTTTCTTTCCAAGAAAAGACTCACAGGATTCTCCCCCTCTTCCCTGGAATATCTTGATGGAGGGCAGCTCAACTTGGTGATGAGGTAGACATCTGAACTAGAAATACAATCTTCAACTGAAAGGTGGCCTATTTTGACATCATGAATTTATGCTTTAAATGCTCACAAGTTCATTGGATAAATGGATTCCAACTCGACTCGTCCATTCCTCTTGTTAAATTCATATTGTTTTTAATCTAAAAAGATTAACAGTATGCATTGAAGATTCCAAATCAATTTTGTTTCTAAAGTTGTAAAATCTCCTAGATACCAAAATGGTGCTTGGATAAAAAGTCCGTGATAGAAAGAAGCAGTTATAAATGGTGTAAGTTTCATTTTTGAACCCTTCTTGGGGAAAACACACTACTGCTTGATATTGGTACAAATAAACCCTCTATTATTTGTTTTGACATCATGTGATACATTTTAATTCCTAATAAAGTGATTTGCCTAAGGGCGCCTATCAAGTGTCGCCCTTTCTTGTGTTTAGTTTTTTTTTTCCTTAGGTAGAAATATAAAGGGGTATAAAAAATGTAAATGAAAAAATGGATACATGCAATATATAGGGAAAATAGGGGTTTTTTAAAATCGGCAAGGCATATTGGGAGGGGGTTAGAAAAATGATTTTGGGAGGTATTTTCCAATATTTTTTGAAAATAGGGGTATTGTTTCATATGCCACAAACAAACGTGCTATGGCATGGTTTCACTAAGTGAAGACCCCATGGGAGGCAGAGACACACCCCCTTTGTCCACCATCATCATCCGTCAAAACCTCGCCAACCTGTAAAAAACATTGCAAACACCTTCCTCCTCGGTTCTTGTAGCTTTGATTACTTATAGTCATTAATATCTAATATATGAACATATTGTTCCAATATTTAATGTTAATTAATATACTATCGGTACTGGCAATTCGTGGGGTGAGGGTCATCTCTCACCATGAAGGAAAAACTGATGGGTATTGGGTACTATTATGAATAATAAGGTAGAGTCTTTCGTTGTTCTATAAGGTCAAAATATTCATGTAAACAAAGGATTATGTATAAAAACTTTAATTGGTGACTTCATGATTATAATAAGATCACTTCATATCAAATTCCATGTCTGTTCTTCATCCCTTAACAATTTTTCATTTTGGAAGATGAATTTGGGATAATAGAGCTTTGTTGTGTCTTCTACAACCTCAACATGAAGGTAGTCATCTAAGGAAAGGAGGAGGTCCACCCGGGGTGAAGGGATATTATGTAAAAATCAAGGAAGTATTCTAGGAACCATAACTTATCGACCATGGTGATTTACATTAAGGAATGAGCCCTCCCACACAATAATCAACCATTCAAGTGGATGAGTGAAAATAAATTTAAAAATCAAATGCCTATCCTTATTCATTATGCAATCCTTTTGCATTGGAAAAGTAATAAGTAGTACAACATTAGAAACATTTATTACTTATGTGATGACTTAGTGGTTTGGGGGTTTACCTAAGGAAATAAAATCCATATAGAAAATTGCTCACCCATAGGGGAAGAGCCCAAAATATGAACTAACTATTTGCATTACATTTCTGGTTATTGCTCATAATTATGCTTTGTGTCCATGGTGCATTGTCATTGCTTAAATAGTTCTTTCCTACACTATTACCTGAATGACCTAAAAAAAGGGCTGAAGAAATATCAAAATGACATGGAAAAAGAAAGTGGAACTATGATACATTTTTTCTCTAGATGGAATCATTATCATAATGGTTTAAGTGCTAGCTGAAATAAAATAATAAGATCATACTATTTTCCATTGACACTGGGTGAGCATATACTCAAGCTAAGAAAATGACAAAAGGATTCTCAAACCCTAATGATAGTATTACAAGGGAAGCAAGTAGATATGGCATCAAACATTACTTTTCTCTAGTTTCTAAATAGTGCATAGTAGAACACCTTAAACTACCTCCTACATTCATGGCATTTCACTAAGCCAATTGGATAGACACTTCTTTGGACTCCACAACATCTATCTTGCTTGGGAGTTTAATGTATAATGTTGCTGATCCAAGAGGATATTGGTGGCCACCCAGCTATTCCACTTGGACCCCCACCATTGTTTCTTTCAGATTTCCAGTTTCCTTAATTGTAGCACAATTTATACTATTTTTTCCAGTTTTCGGGTCCTAAACTTCCAAAGTCGTTTTGATTCCCTAAACAACATTTTTTCATCATTGAATGGTTACAAAAATATGAGTCTGTTCTATAGTATATATTTGTTGTTTATGGATGTAGTCCTTAAGCGGATATTTCTAACAATGTATCATGTGCGTCAAATGGAGGTAGTATGCTAAAGTTACGACCCGGGGAAATTGATGTACCAAGTTACCCAACGGGGTCCACAATCTGGTGTTTCACCTCCTAGGGTTATGCTTTTGGATGTGTAGGGTTTCCATTGTTTCTTAATAATATATAGGCCTTCGAGCCTCATTGTAATAGAGAGTTCAGAGGCATGTAGCCACCACATCTCTTCTCAGAGATAAGCTACCAGCAATCTAGCCAGTTTATTTCCATTCTATATGTAAACAAGTTTCAGTTATTGATTAATGAAATGAAGTGTTATTTCCACTGCATATTTGTTTCTGTGGCCATTTGTGTATTATGTTGCGTTCCTCCATAAATCTGGATCAATGGTATCAGAGCAATCTACTCTTTCTCGATCCTTCTTTGCATGTCCCCAATGAGGGTGGGGTATAAAGAGTTAGGGCTCGATCTGGTTGAACCTTTGCAAGATCAGCCTCACAAATCTCGATGGCCACCCATGGGGGATGAAAAGAAATACAAGGGTGCAGAAGATCCTATCAAAATTTTGCTTGAGGAGGCCCTTGAAAAACAAAGGAACATGATGATGGATAACTTCTCCCATATCCTTCAACGACTTCCCATTGGCAGCGCATCTGCATCTAGAAGCCACTTTGGAGGCGCAACCCCTTTTAAGGTACAAGTAAAATTCGACATTCCCATATTTGATGGCCCAATAGATGCATATGCTGTAGATAGATGGTTCAATCTATTAGAAGGATATTTCTCACTTCATGACTTTTCTGACCAGGAAAAGATTACTTTTTCTCTACTCAAAGCCGACCCCCATCTTAAGGACTGGTGGGAAACCTACTGTGAGAGAAAGGACGAGGAGGAACTCACTCTGTTCTCAGTTGTACCCACTTGGAATTCTTTTCGATATGCCATAAAGGGACAATATTATCCAGTGGGGAGCTATGAGGACAAGTACATACAATGGACTACGCTGCGGTAGCAAAGAGATGAAGATGTGCATGAGGTGATGAATCTATTCCATACCATATGCACCAAGTTGGGTATCAAATATTAAGAGAAACATTTGGTGCTGAAGTACCGTAGTTGTCTGCATAGATACATTTAGGAAGAAATGGAATTCCTTGACATCTCCTCGCTTGGTACAGCATACCGGTATGCTGCCAAAATTGAGCAAAAATTCAAAAAGAAAAAGCAAGACTTTGGATCTAGGAATCAGAAACAAGGGAAAGGTGCCACCAAACTGCAGAACCAAGGACACAGCCAAGGCATGGTGAATCAAGAATACTTGCCAAAGCCTCAAGAAAATAGCAACACTACAAAGCCAAAGAAGGAAGAAGGAAAGTGGTGTGAGTTCCATAAGAGCCCCACTCACAACACAAGTGAGTGTCAGGCTAAGCAGTCACTGGTGGCCGAGATAAAGGCTTCTGAATCAGATGCATACTTTGACACTGATTCAAAACCTGAGAAGGGGAATGACAGAGGAAAGAAGATTATCTATGCAGATCCCAATGCCACCGTTGCTACCACAAAGATCCAAAAGGAAGAACCAGAAGATTCAGCGGAGGAGGAACGTCTTTTCCACTCCTAGATGTGGGTAAAAGATTCCTCGCTATAGTTCATTGTCGACAGTGGGAGCCAAAAGAACCTGATTTTAGTAGAGGTCGTGAAGCAGTTGGGTTTGCTGACCATAGCATACCTGCAACCATACACCATCGGGTGGCTTCACCAAGGACGGGATCTCCATGTCAGCTAGCAGTGTCGCCTTCCCTATAGCATCAAGCCCTTCACCGATGAGGTATTATGTGATATTTCTCCTCTTGATGTTTGTGATGTATTATTAGGTCAACCATACTTATGGAAGCAACATGCTGTGTATGAGTCCCGGCCTTGCGCTATTATTATTGCGTTGGGAAATTATGTGTATAGGATACAAGAGGTACCACCTCCTGCTGCTATCTCTTTGGTTACTGTAAAAAAATGTAGTAAGCTCATTTCCAAAACCGGGAATTTTGTTTTCTTGATGATCCGCCCTCAGGGAAAGAAGAATATCATGGCCACAACCTCCAGGTAGGTCCCCTCTAGACAACAACAACAAATGGACAACGTCATGGAGGAGTACCAGGACATATTCACCTTACCCACCGGGGTGTCTCTCCACTGTCAGGTCAAGCACCCCATCGATTTGACCCCATGTGCACCACTGCCTAATGGACGGATCTATCGACACTTTGTTCTGGAGAATGATGAAATCAAGAGGCAAATTCAAGAGCTGCTGCAAAAGGGTCACATTCAACCAAGTTCATCGCCCTGTGGGAGCTCGATCATGTTTGTACAAAAGAAGGATGGGACTTGGAGACTCTGTATTGACTATCGGGTGCTGAACAATATCACTGTCTAGAATAGGTACCCGATCCCATGGATTGATGACCTCCTGGACCAGCTTAAAGGGGAAAAATATTTTAGCAAGATCGACTTAAATTCCGGTTATCACCAGGTACCGATCGAACCGACCAATGTGTGGAAGAATTCCTTCAAAGCCAAGGAGGGCCTTTTTGAATGGTTGGTCATGCCTTTCGAGCTGACAAATGCTCCTGTCACCTTCATGAGACTAATGGATGACATCTTGCGGCCATTCACCAACTCATTTGTAGTAGTATACTTGGATGACATCCTGATCTTCATCCAGACTTGAGAAGAGCACCTCCACCACATCCAACAGGTCCTGCACACATTGCGGCATCACAAGTTGTGTACCAATTTAGACAAGTGCACTTTTGGCATGAATCAGGTTCAGTATCTGGGATACATTATTGATGAGTGTGGGGTACATGTGGATCCAACCAAGATCCAAGTCATTCAGGATTGGCCAACCCCAACAACTCTAATAGAGCTTCGCAGATTTTTGGGCCTTGCTAATTTCTACCGCGGCTTCATGTTGGGATTCTCTCATATCACTTGGCCCTTGAGTCAAGTCACCAAGGGAGGAGCGAAAGAAAAATTGTTTTGGTAGGAAACTCAAAAGAAGGCATTTGCAGAAGTGAAACCTCGCCTCTGCTATGCCCCAGTGCTCACATTACTAGACTTGCAACAACCATTTGAGATCGAGACATATGCCTCCGACTATGCTATTGGGACAGTCCTTACTCAAGAAGGGAATCTAGTGGCATATCACAGTGAGACACTATCCGACACAGTCCGCAAATATCCCACTTATGACAAAGAGATGTATTCCATTGTACAGGCTTGCCGAAAATGGAAGCATTACATTTTGGTGAAGGAAATAATCATCCACACAGACCACAGACCCCTGTAGTTCATACAGACACAAGGGAAGTTACAGAACGATCACCATCAGAAGTGGTCCACATATCTACAACAATTTCATTTAAACATCAAGTACAAGAAGGGAAGCACCGATAATGTTGTAGACTTCCTCAGCCGACCACCGATCGTTGCGATAACCATCGTGCTCAAATCTTGTGGGCACGAGACTTCTGATTGGCTGCTTCTCTACAAGAGCGATCCAGAATTCATCCACACATACCAGACACTCTTGGAGGGAAACCAAGTTCCAAAATTTCACCTCCATGATGTACTACTATGTCACATGGAACACCTTTGTGTTCCTTCAAGCGAGCGTGCCAATATGATTTGGGAAGCGCACTATAGTCGGGTTGCTAGGCATTTCAAGGTCGAGAAAACAATGGCAATACTGTAGAAATATTTCTATTGGCCGAACCTTTGAAAGGACATTGGGAAGTACATCTGATCCTGCACTGCCTATGCCATTGCCAAACCATCCATCAAGAAGCAAGGCCTCTATACTTCGTTGCCTACCCCTAGTCGACCTTGGGAATCCATCTCCATGGATTACATGTCGAGCCTTCCTTCTACTAAGCACGGCAATGACTATGTGTTTTCGGTTGTTGATAGATTCTCAAAGATGGCCATAATGACGGCCTGCAAGAAGAATATCACAGCAGAAGCCACTGCTAAACTCTTCTTTGAACGAGTGTGGGTACACTTTGGGATCCCAAAGTCTATAATCTTAGACCGGGACAGCAGGTTCCTTAGTACATTGTGGTCTAGCCTATGGTCAATGCTAGACACCAAGCTCACAAAGTCCACAGCTTTCCATCCCTAGACTGATGGCCAAATAGAGGTCACCAACAGGATGATTGTACACATTTTTCACATGTACAACTCAAAGAATCCACGGACATGGGATGCGAGCCTCCCCTATGTACAACACAGCTATAACCGGACCCTCCACAGCTCAACCAACCACAGTCCCTTTCATGTGGGCTTGGGATTCCAGCCACTATGTCCCATTGACATAGTGATGCCATTTGCAACTACTGGGGATGATTCAACTCATATCCAGTCTAAAGTTTCCAAGGCGAACAACTTCATTGAGCGCATTCAACACATTCACCAATAGGTTCATGACATATTGGACAGGTCAAATGCTAAGTACAAGCAGTGACATGATCAGCATCAGGTGCAACACAACTTCTAGGTGGGTGACAAAGTGTGGCTGCATTTGCAGAAGGAGCGCCTCGTTGGACCCCACTGCAAGCTTTTCCCGCTCCAATATGGGCCATACACCATCACGAAAGCTATCGGGGACAATTCCTTTGAGCTCAGTATTCCACCATTCCTTGGTCTGCACCCAGTGTTCAATGTGGACCTCCTTCGGCCCTACTTTCCACCTCTAATGGACACATCAAACGTGGTAGAACAACTTACACCAACAGAGTTAAACCCCAAGACTGCATGGAACAAACCACAACCGATCGGATTATGGACACACAGATCAAGAACACCCGTTAATAGAAGATGGAGCTATATCGAGTTGTTAAAGCAGGCCAACTCCTTCACTAGGGAAAGTGGCTCACCAAGGACGAAGTTCAACAAAAGTTTCCTCATCTCATGGAGGAACTCAGTGCAATGGGGACCATTGCTTCCTAAGGGGGGAGGAATGATCCAGGAGGATATTGGTGGCCACCCACCTATTCCACTTAGACCCCCACCATTGTTTCTTTCAGTTTTCCAGTTTCCTTAATTGTAGCACAATTTACTATTCTTGGCAGTTTTCAGGTCCTAAACTTCCAAAGCCATTTTGAGGCCCTAAACAACGTTTTTTTGGCATCGAATGGTCGGGAAAATACGAGCCTGTTAGAGACTCAAAATTCTCTGTTTATGGATGTAGTCCTTAAACATATATTTCTAACAATGTATCATGCATGTCAAACAGAGGTAGTATGCTAAAGTTATGACCTCGGGAAATTGATGTACCAAATTACCCAACAGGGCCCACATTCTGCCGTTTCACCTCCTAGGGTTAGGTTTTTTTATGTGTATGGTTTCCATTGTTTCTCAATAATATATAGGCCTTCAAGCCTCATTGTACAGACAGTTTAAAGACNAAGCTACCAGCACTCTAGCTAGTTTATTTCCATTATGTATGTAAACAAGTTTCAGTTATTGATTAATGAAATGAAGTGTTATTTCCATTGCATATTTGTTTCTTTGGTTATTTGTGTATTTTGTTGCGTTCCTGCATAAATCCGGATCAGTTGCTCCCTAACATGAAAAAAATGTTCTCTAGATGGAATCATTATCAAAAGAGTTTAAGGGCTAACTGAAAGAAAATAATAAGATCAGGCATAATTTCCATTGACACTAGGTGAGCATATACTCAGTCTACAAAAATTAAAAAAGGATTCTCAAACCTAATTGGCTAGATACTTCTTTCGACTAGACACTAACCCATTCATGAAATTTCACTAACCCAACTAGATAACACTCCTTTGGACTCCACATGACTAGACACTAACCCATTCATGAAATTTCACTAACCCAACTGGATAGACACTCCTTTGGACTCCACATCGTCTAGGTTGCTTAGCAATTTGATGTATCATGTTGCTAACATGAAAAAATTGTTCTCTAAATGGAATCATTATCAAAAGAGTTTAAGGGCTAACTGAAAGAAAATAATAAGATCATACATAATTTCCATTGACACTAGGTGAGCAAATACTCAGTCTACGGAAATTAAAAAAAAGATTCTCAAACCTAATTGGTTAGACACTTCTTTCAACTAGACACTAACCCATTCAAGAAATTTCACTAACCCAACTGGATAACACTCCTTTCGACTCCACATCGTTCGACTAGACACTAACCCATTCATGAAATTTCACTAACCCAACTGGATAGACACTCCTTTCGACTCCACATAATCTAGATTGCTTAGCAATTTAATGTATCATGTTGCTCCCCAACATGATACATTTGTTGTCCAAATGGAACCATTATCATAAGGGTTTAAGAGCTAGCTGAAAGAAAATAATAAGATGAGATATATTTTCCATTAACACTATGTGAGAATATACTCCATCTAAGAAAATGAAAAAAGGATTCTCAAACCCTAATGAGTGTTTTATAAGGGAAGCACGTAGATAAGGCCTCAAACATTGTTTTCCTATAGTGTCTAAATAGTGCATAGTAAAACACCTTAAACTCCCTCCTACATTCATGGCATTTCACTAAACCAATAGGCTAGACAGTCCGCCCAACCTATGCATGTTGTTCGAGCCTCACTTGACCTTTTTATTTCTTACTTTTAAATACATTTTTATTTTGTATTTATATTAATGCAATATATTTGACAATATCCTTAAATAGTTTTATAAACATGTGGTTTTTGATAATAAATATCCTTTAGTTGAAATTTCTATAACGGAGGCCTACCCTCCATTTCATAATATGCATCTCCACATTTCGACCTTACTATTTTTAAAAAAAACAACACCATTATTTAACAAAGAAAATCATAGAATAAACTAACCACACTATAGTCATAACTTCCGAATTAATTAGTTCAAATATATATATTAATATAATATCAAAATTTGAAAAATTAGGATTTTAGAGATTTTATGTATAATCTTAACATTGCGGCCTCAATTTAAGAGAGCAACTTAAATTAAGCGATTAATTTACTATTTTCAAACTATTATATCATACTCGAGAATCTTACATAAGTAAAAAAATGTTATTTAATGTGTATAGCTCACATTTTTTTAATTTTTAAATGATTTTTAATTAATAATATAGTTAAAATGATAAATTAGAATTAATTGCAATTATATTTTTTTAATATAAATATATTTATAAAATTGATTAAAAAATCTTGAAGATATAGATTTAAAATGATTAACTATAATTAATTAAAATAATATAATGATTATATTAATGAGATGGGTAAATTTTGGTCTACAAATACTCTTGCTATGGTTTGGTTTTCTTTATCCCATTTGGAGTCCCGCTTCCTTGTTGAAGACTTAGTACCAACCAATTAAAAAAGTGAGAAGCTATCATTTTTTTCTTCAAGAATTAAGTTGAAGCACAACTCACTTTGACCCATGCCGTGAAGGAGTACCTACGAACAACAGAATTACCAAACCACAGAACGAACTGGTTCCACTATATACTATTGAAGGCATAACCATGATGTTGACAGTGCTATCGGGTAGTTTTTGTTCTTCCAGTCAAGGGGCTAATGAGGTACCTAATGTAAAGTGACAGCGCAGGGAGCCAGTTAACCATTATGTTTTTCATTATTGAGTATTAGGTGTAGGGCAGGTCGAGAGCTAGTATAAATTCAGGTGCCAGAGCCAGTTGACCAAGCTTATTGACTCAAACCTACATATATGTCAATTTACTAAGTAACAGATCTAGTCGTTGTTTATTAACCACCTGTAGTTTCATATCCTCTTTATTCAGATAGAGAGCCACCATCTAAAACCGTATAAAATACAATAGCTACAGTACATGCACGCTACAAGTTAAGCTAAATAAAACGAAGCTGAAAAAATAGGCAGGTTGGTCCAAGAACCGACGATCTTCTTATTTTTTTCTATTTTAAAGTTTCTTTTTTCTTTTCCGTCATGCGATAGGGATTATCTTATATGGATATGAAGTTTAAGGTTCTAGCATCTCTAGATAATCATGGATAAGGATAGAGAAAATACAAAAGTGTTTTATAACATATAATCTCAAAAATAAAGGAAATACACCTTATTCTATTCTCCCCATAAAATTAAGTCTCATCCCTAGTAAGAGCATGGCTATAAGTATGTACCTATTTACAAAAACAAGATAAACAACGCAAGAGAGAAAAGACTTCCTAAGGTTTCTTCATATTATAGTTAAAACAACTTGGCTCAAATGACTTTAGCATAAAGATTCCATGTGTTGAGTGAATGAGTGATAACATTAAAAGTATTATACAATTAAATATAAGG
The DNA here is from genome assembly GCA_001517045.1 of Pseudotsuga menziesii. Lineage (NCBI taxonomy): Eukaryota > Viridiplantae > Streptophyta > Pinopsida > Pinales > Pinaceae > Pseudotsuga > Pseudotsuga menziesii. The sequence goes on along the minus strand of LPNX010889947.1, from coordinate 37,033 downwards.
ATAACTCTTGGTGCAATAAATAATTAATGGATATGATAAAATCAAGATATTACCGAAGGAGGGCCATCTTAACATAGAATCTATCATAAAGATCCCTTCATGTGCAAACTTATTGCAAAAAAATAGGAAAATTTTGGATCCAGAGGGATTTGAACATATTATCCCTCTGGCTCATGATGGATCACGAGTTAATGGATTTGATAAAACTATATTAAACTAAATTATGAAAGACGAATTCCAACATTACTATAAAAGAACATGTAAATTGGAAAGATATAAAGATACATCAATTCCATAATATTTATATCACTTAATTAATTGGACATACTGCCCCAGGTTAATTCCACATTGAACACATAGTTACACTTCTCCCTTCTACTTTCCTATAGATAGTATTAAGTGGCATAATAAGAAAGCTATCAACATGAATCTAGAAAATAAAAAATCTCTCTCTTAAGTAAAATAAGCAAGAAAATTAACATAACTAAAATAAGAATAAACTAGTACAATAAAACATGTAATAATTTCTGAACATTGTCTAATAAAGAATTTGTCATCCGTTGAATGCTAAGACAATTAAATGTTGCAAATCACTATTTCATTGAATACTTTGCTTACAGATATATTAGAGTGCAATTTTAAAACGACAAAACAAATCAAAACAAATTTTCAGAAGCATTTATATCTACGTACATAATCATCAATAAATTAAATTAAATAAAATACAAAATATAACATTTATTACATTGTAAATATATAAAATATTACTTACAATATTGATTTTTTTAAAGATTCATTGTTAGTCTGTATTGGCGAAGAAATATTGATAAAGTGAAGAAATACACCTGATAACAAAAGGGTGGCGATTTTTAAGTTACGAGCATATAACCGACGATTATGCTGTACACCAAATGCAATTGGAGATAAAGACAAAAGAACATTAATAGAACATATGTAGAACATATGTGGATCAATTTGAAAGTATGTTGAAATGAAATGTTTGCAGCGATGTTTTTAATAAGAATGGTAGATATATAGACATTTAGGTTGGTTTATAATTTATTTTTGTAAATAAATGATAAAAAAATAATAAAAAATAAATATAAATAAATTACTTTAGGTTATATATATATTTCCTTTTCTCAGAAGGATATTTTGTGCCTATATTTGTAGAGAATTCAATCAAGAAGCAAATACCCTTTCAAAACAGGTTTTTGCTCTTCAGCAAGTAATGATGAAAATTGAGGAAGTATGGGATTACAGCCCTATATTAAGAAGCAATTTAAGTAAAAGCAAAATTGATGGTTTTTGTAAATTTCTTCTGTTAGGATGCTAGTCACAGCAGTTCACCTTTATTTAGTGAAATTTAGTGAATAAACTGTTTTTTTTCTTTGAGAAAAAAATATGATCTTCCATTAAACTTATTAAGGCTATATTCTCCTTTATGTAGAATATATATTATTGAAACTGTATGCGTTGAGGTCAATACTTTGTTATAAAATGCTCTTGGAATCTATACAAAGATGTAATTCTTTTCATACCTAAAATTTCTTTAATTGTGGATCTATGCACCTGGTCTCTCACTCTCTGGCATTATGAATCTATGCAGGTGAACATGGAAAGACAGATGGAATTAGCTAATTAATCAGTTCAAAAGTATCTTCGAAATAATTAAATTGTGGTAATTAAAATATTTGTTGAATTCGGGATCATTGGTTATTTGGGTGGTAACTAAATTGTGTTGAATTGTTGTTTAAAGAAGGTTTTCCTAAATATGAATAAATTGTTTTCAGAATAATAAATTCCAAACTCCCACAAGAAAAAATGACCGAGATTGGAACGCATGTTAATTACAATAATAGTTAATTACTGAACTGATCTATCTCCTTAATTCATTTTTTAGATCCAGTAATACAGCTTTTTATTTCTGTGCAGCAAGAGTCTCGGCAGCGAAGGTGTAGATGTACAAAATTTTAATACGCAGAAGAGAAAAAACATACTTAAAAATGCAGAAACTAATGAGTTATTATACTATATCTGGAATGAAATGAAGGAAGAATATTGTAGTTGACATATTGAGTTAGAATTGCTGTAAATTAAAATAAATAGGTCATCAGAATAACAGAAGTAAGTAGCACAAGTGAGTTAAAATGTTACCCGCAAGAAAGCTGATTTCATCCAGTCAAGAAATGAGTAAAAAATCACCAGGTAAAATGGGCCATCGCTGGGAGATGGTGTAGCCAAATCTCTGAGTCTGAGAATCCCCACCGCTTGAACAGTCTCCATGCTAATATCACCATAATGGAACCGCCATGCTCTCAAAGATTGAAAGGCAAAATATATGTAACATGTATATATGAATATACCCAAGACCCAACTCATCAATGCAACCGCTCATGGGCGATATAATGGGCTAACAGTTTCGGAGAAAATAGTAAAAGGTTTCTGAAATCCCGGGAATCTGTTTGCATTTTTATGGGAATTCAAGCGTATGCCCATGCAGCTCCGAGGATATCGAGCTCTCTTTAACAGAGTTGTCGATATAATTAAGGAATGAAATAACTCGGCGATTGGAGGTACGGTGGCGTGAATATACGGAGAATTCAATTCCTCCGCCAAGGCTCTAGGCCTCTAACGGATAGATTTTTCGAGGGATTTGTGCTTTCAGTTATTTTCCGTCAGTGCCAACGACCGGAAATTCTATGTGCGACGGTAAACAAAAAAGTGTGGACGTCCACGGTTCTCTATTCTGTTTTAAAATAGCACAATAGCTTTTTATGTTTATATTTATTGACATTTTTATTTGAAACTGGGGGTGGGCTACTGTTAATGTGTTTTTTTTTTATCGGATAAGACAAATTACAATTTGTATGTTAGAAATTTAAAATAAATAATTTAAAAAAAGAATATAAAAAATAATTAATAACTAGCAATGCATAGATAACTTATAGCTTTAACTAACAATTCATAACATATAACGAGAACAATGTGAGATAAAAAGAAAAACAATATAAAAAAGGAATGTGAGTTGATAAATGAATAAAAATAAGAATGTTGATAATAACATATAACTAGTCATAAATAACATGATATTTGAAAGAATTTAATAAAAAAAATATGTGAAATAAACAAATATTCCTAAATTATCTTTCATTCATCACTATCTCTTAAAAATGTAATCTCTCCACAAACTATATAGATATTACAATAGTTCTATTTTTTTAATAAATACCACAGATATTATTATGTTATGTTATTTGATTTATTTAAAAGACTGAATGTTTTTAACGATCAAATTTATTTATTTGTCTCGTTTGTTGCGAGGTACAATTTCAAGACTTCGAAATCAATCATATATTCTTGTGACGGTTTTGAATGGAGTAGATTTCCGTCTTACAATATGTTTATAAAACTTTAATGTTAACTTGTTTCCTTGTATACAACCAAAAAAATCCTTTTCGTAAACCTAAAATACCAATCCTAATTCTTAATAGTCAAAATCCCTAATTTACAACTAAAATACCAATCCTAATTCTTAAAGTCAAAATGCCTAATTATCATAAATAATTTTATCTCAAAAAAACATTTTTTTTTACTATATATAAAAGAAACCATATTCTTATTCATCATCACTAAAGTTGACCTTTGAAATAATGTAGTTCTTTAAGTTTTGTAATTTAATTATTGTAATTTTAGTTATGTACTATTTATTTTCTTTATAAATAATAATGGGTATATATCATCATAGATTCATCTTAAAGGTGGCTTTATCAAGCCTCCACAAGGATTAAATCTTTCAAAGTACAAACATTTTCTCCTCTATCCAATCCTATACTCATTCGTTTGCTGGTTAAAATGAAGTCTTCAACATAATATGTATAATTGAAAGGCATGTTGTCATGGATTATCATTTTAAGGGGTACTCCTACACATTATTGCACACTGGAAGGGATATCACTTCATATATTTGATTGTGAAGGTAATATTTGTGATAATTAATATCATATTTTAAGACACTCTATTAATACTCTTACCTATCCAAATCAATTTTTTTTTTTTTTTTTTTTTTTTTTTTTTTTATCTGCCCAAATGAGAATATGTTTAAACCACTCTAAATAACCCTAACTCCAATTTCAACATGGTACTAATGTTTGCATGTGGTTATAATATTTGAATGTTTTAAAATTTATGGTTTTAAATATTAAGTCGTTATTACAAAGGATTTAAGAGAAACTATTTAGACTCAATTTCAGTATTTTTGTATATGATGGTGTTAAGTTAATGATAAGAGGTTGATTAGCTCATGTAATAAAGTGCCTTGAAATGTGAAATTTAAGAACTATATGGCTAAGTATATTAATTTTATTGAGCATGATTTACAATAAAAAACAATATTTTAAAATCAAAAAATATTTTTAAAAGTTTGAAAAATCATGACAATACTACTACCTTTTAAATATATTTTGAAAAGTTTGAAAAGATCCAAAACAATTTTTAGTTAGAATCTAGTTATCAAATTTAACCTAAATCGCTTAGCAAGAAGAAAGTTTATGCAATTTTTTTTAAGAAAATATTTATGTGATTTAGCTAGTTTTAAAATGAAAGGTTAAGCTTCTTGAGAAAATGTGAACCTCACACACTTCATATATGAATTTATAATTAGCTCTACTTTTATTATGTTTGGATATTTTAGTTATTTTTATCAAGCCTACGAAATTTTTGGTATATTCAAATCATTTTCTTTTATCTTTTATTTTTATTTTACTTTTCTAAATAATTAATAAGAACCTAAATGAATAGATTGTAATTCTAATATTAAAGATTTGGTTTGGGTTAATATTTCATTTTTAATTTAAAGAAATGGTGAAAAAGGATTGGAGATGCAGATTTGTTAGCTCTTGACGGGTTCAAGGAGTCGAGCACTGGAGCTCGTGATGGATAGAGTTGAGGGACTTACTCACACGACTGTAGGTTGCAGGAGTTTGTCGACAGGGGCACATGATCCACGGATCCTGCATCTTGTCCTGCTAGTGTAGTCTCAATTGGGTCTCATCATTAAGGGAGATCACTTGGAGTGTTGGATGGCCTTATGCTTATGGATCCTCCTCTGGATCCCCCTCGGAGGAGAGAAGATGCCTTTAGAGGATGCCTTTAGGGCTTTGGTTGAATCCTCACCTCCCTCTACCTCTAAGATCCATGTGTCCATCTTTGTTAGGCATGTGACAACCCCCTACATTCAGATCATGTCGGATCCTTCAAGAATGAAGGCCCTTGCAATGAGTGAGAAGGGACTCATAGGCCAATTCACAAGGATATGGCCCTCACCAAAAACCATGGAGTACTAGATCTCGAAGAATTGGATGCCTTTGATCTCTGGAGGCCTACAACACTACTTCTGCGAAAAAGGGTTCTTTATTTTTTATTCAAAAACAAAGATGGAAAGAATCTCATCTTTAGAAGTCGACCTCAGTTCATAGGGCCGAGAGGCCTGTAACTAAACCGTTGGATTTTATCGTTTGATATAGAGAAGGACGTTCCCTCAACAATGTCAGTATGGGTTTGTCTTCCTCATATTCCTTTACACTGCCAGAACGATGAGGCCCTTCGAGATATTGGAACTACCCTGGGTAAATATATTGACAAGGCAGAGCCAAAGGGACCAATGTTCTCATGTGCAATGATATGTGTGGAAGTCAATTTAGAGAAAGGCTTACCAGAAGAAGTGAATATGTTCATGGATGGATGGGAATATCTGCAAAATCTTTATTATGAGCAACTTTCATTCAAGTGCAGAAAGTGCCATGAATATGGCCACTTTGTCAAAATATTCCATAAAGAAGTGTGAGAGGATCCTGGGAAAAAACCAAGAAAAAGGATGGCAGTAGGTAAAAAGAGGGACGAAGTTGCCATACATTCCTCCCAATGATAACAATAACTTACAACCAGAAAAATATAAGGAGCAGGCGGGTCAGTGCAAGAAGATGAGGGACCTTTCAGATGTAATCCTAGTTTTCAAAAACACGATCATGTTACCAAAAAATACAATGCGTTTCTACTATATAACACTTGCTATGGTTCAACCCGAGTCTGACATGTCATGGGACATGTAGGATAGTAAACCATATCGCATACACATTATATAACTACAAAACATGCTCGCGATCTGTATTTCTAAAATGCGTATGCGATTTGGAAAAGTAAAATTAATTTATATACACAGGCCCGAAACCCGCGACCTATTCTACCTATCAGGAACACGAAATTGGCGGCAATTTGGAGTGTTTTGGAGCAAATTAGGTGCTTGGGATTGTTGGAGGAGCTGATTTAGTTGGAGGGAAGGAGATTCCACTGGTGAATTATCATCCAACCAAGTAATTCAATCACCCAAAGCATTCTTTTTTGTCAATTTTTAACCTATAATATTGTTTTTTAATAGAATAATCAACCTAACAACTCCCAAGCTAATGTTTGATGGATTCAAACTAGAATAGGCTATAAGAAACAAAAACATCATGTCTAATAGATATTCAATGTTCCAAAAGGCTAGAAAAAACACAAGTATAGAGTGTGTGTGGAAGGAGGCTAAAATTATAAGCCAGGGATTTTAACAATTAAAAAAACAATATATATCTACATTCAAATTAAAGACAAAGAAAGATATAAATCCCACATCATGATGAAGATAGAAATACCACATCATGATGAGATTGAGAGGCATAAACAAAAAGGAACAGAGATACTATAAGAGAGACACAGAATTACTACTGAGTAAGGTTCTAAACACCACATATCTCATAATTCTCCACAATATGCAAGAGAGAGTAATGTACAAGCTAGATTATGTTCCAATTACAATAGAAGGCCTATATATTACACACCAATTGGTAGAACTAACATAAAAATATGGTATAAGGCACAAGGTGTAAGAAACCCATGTTAGCAAACACAAGAACACGAATTCTACTTCTTTTATCCTATAAACACAATAAAGAAAATTAGAAACACGTGAGACCCTAGGTCTCCCTAAGATCCCTTGATCTAGAAAAGACATAAATGACTTTACTCAAATAGTCTATGCCCCTGCATCACTAGGTTTATCAACCATTTTTTAAAATAGAAAAAAAATGGGTAATATATTTCTACATGTCGAGTCTCTAAGCTCATCTACAACCAATTGTAGTCCAGTCCACAAATTCTCCATTTTTCCATGTAACTTTTGGTTGGTTTCCATGGTTATACAACAATGGAAATGGTGAACACCAATGAACTACCTAGAGTGTGCCATGAGAGTGTTCCCAACCATGATCAAGTCAATTATATTTAGAGGATATGGTGGTAGCCCTTTATCACCCTTGTCCTGATAGTCCCTTGCCCCTTTCTTTTACATATCCAAGGGACATAAAGGCCAAAACATGTCAAAATAACACTCCTAAATTGAAAGAAGTTTAAACCCAAGTGTGCATGGAAAAGTCACCAATGAGGGTGAAGAAGTGCCTTAACTTCTAGAAAGAAGCTGAATGAAACTCACTATTTAATTGTTAAATGTTTAATTTTAAGTTTTAAATGTATGTAAGTGAATGCCATTAAATTGCTTACTTGAGGTTTCCTTAATTTACATTTTCAATTTTGAAGAGATGTCAATATATACCATGTATATGTTTCTAATGATTTCCTTATTGATTTTTTTATTGCAGTTGCAGCTATGGACACCAATGCTGAAATACTGATTGAGCTTTCCCAGTTGAGAGGACTCAGTACTTCTTTTATTGGTGGTGATAGGATTTGACGTTCACTTACATCCACTTTGGATGCAATTTTTGAGACTATTACATTGTCAAGCAACATACTATATGATATTACATCATATAGAGAAAGAAAAAGACAAGAGTATGCTGATGGGCTTGGCTACAGTGCAATAAAAAAGTTGAAAATTACCAAAGAGAATATATTTTCATTGTTGAGGGACCCTCACACAAGGGAAATCCCAAATGCAAATAGGCCACATATCTGTATCGAGTGGTGCACATATCGGCCATTTGTTGATAAATGGATGGACATATGATATATGGTTTTTGATATGCCACCACACAACAATAGGGAAATCCCCGTGTATTTCCTTCGGAAGATGTATGCAGAGTTTGTGTTGGGTAAACACGTAAATTATTTTGATATATTGTCGTTTAAGGGGATCGGTGGGGGGATGCCCCAAAACCGACCCAATGCCAGGCTTCGAGACATTGATCGCCCTATCCCTACACCTTGCAGGAAGTTGCCTGGGCTAGATGTCCCACCTATACATCGTGTTATTCCACAGACATGTGATGCATATTTGAGTTTGGCACAGGCAGTTGTTCACCATAGCACTATGGTTCAACATATGGGTGAGGAAGGGACATCTATCCCTGGTGTGGTACATACACCAAGTCGTCACGGTGCAAGACTATCTTCTAGTGCAGTACCACCCACTAGTGCAGTACGCCCATATAGTGTAGGACCATCTACTAGTGCAGCACCATCAGCACATTCCCAACCTGCTTTTGAGCCTCACGAGTGCACATCATGTGGTCGTCCCTACTATGGTCTTTCGTCAGATGTTTTCTTTAGTGGGTTTTTGAGTGATGTATGTATATGGTTAATTCTAATAAATTCTTCATTTATTTTCCTCTTTGTACACATATGTATAGTTTGAGCTCATATATTAATTTTGTGAACTTGCAGTTGATGCTTTATGACAGCAGCGACACCCCAGAGTTTCATGTTCCACACTCTACAAAGGGGCATGACATTCCATCCACTGATCCCTTGGTTGGTGGAGAGATTCCTATAGCACCCATTGGCATATCTCACACTGAGGTAAACATTTTAAAATTTCATTTTTTTAATACTTGTTAATTTGTTAATTTCCACATACTATACATGTTAGTTCACTAATGTTATCTACAGTCTAATATTTACAATTATTAAACTTGCGGATGCCACATCCTTCATAGGGGAAAGCAGTGATGGAGGTAGGATCCATGGTCATATCGACCGAGGAAATATCTGGGCATGACATTCCATCCACTGATCCCTTGTTGGTGGAGAGATTCATATAGCACCCATTGTCGTATCTCACACTGAGGTAAACATTTTAAAAATGTCAGTTTTTTAATACTTATTAATTTGTTAATTTCCACACATTGTACATGTTAGTTCACCAATGCTATCTACAGTCTAATATTTACAATGATTAAACTGGAAAATGCCAGATCCTTAACGGGGGAAAGCAGTGATGGAGGTAAACATTTTAAACATTTAAAAAATGTCATTTTTTGAATACATGTATGTTCGTTGAATCATGCATGTCTAACTACATGAACTCTTGTTGACTATAGGCACCAACCGAAACACCTGGACCATTTCCTGGAGTTGTATCTCCTCATAGGCCATATGTGAACACGGGTCATGTGTATATGAGGCAGCCTACTACTAGAAAGAGTCTAGTTGTCCACAACCATGGAGATACTGATACCATGGTAATGTATATCCTTCGATGATATTTCTTGGTTTACTTGAAATCTAGTGCATAAAATGTTTTGTTAATGTTTGATTTGCATGTTTACTACATCAGGAGCCATAGTTTACTATTGAAAACCTTGCAGGGATGGTTGATGCAGTAGTCAGTGCTTCATCTACAATGGCAACAAGTCACACAGAGGTACAACTATTTCAACATGATCATTACATAGTTTATTATTGTTGGCATATGTTTATTCATGCATGTCTAACTATTTCAACATTTGGTGACTGTAGCAACCAGCAAAAAGATTTATTGATGCAACATTCAATGTGGTATCTGCAATAACAACAAGCCACAAAAAGGTACAACTATTTGAACATGATATAGACATAGTGTGTTATTGTTGTCTATTGTTTATTCATGCACATGTCTAACTATTTCAACATTTGGTGATTGTAGCCACCACCACCACCACCAGTTCCTTCCCCCTCTGGTTCGACCATGGATGTGACCATCCTTGATGTTCAATCAACAGCTCCATCTGCTACACAAGAAACACAATCCCCTTTTTCACAGTATCTCACTGAGGTGAGATGTACATTAATGACCAATTCTTTCATGCAATGTGCATTAACATTTTGATAATTGTTGAGTTAATTTAGATATGGTATTCTATTGAGCTAATGTATTAGTATATAGTTAGTTGAATTTAACAATTGATATTTAACTTGCAGGATCCAAGGATGCACACTAGTCCTAGAGTTGTGCCTACAGGATCAACCTCGAGAAAGAACAAGAGGAAGCTTGAGTTTTGATGTGTCTTATGGGATATGTACATTTCGATACATGTACATGTGGCTTGGATAGTTTTGGATACATGCACATGTGGCTTGGATAGTCTTGTATAGTTGTGGAGACACATGTACTTTTGGTTACTTTAGGATATATATGTACTTTTGGATACTTTTGGATATATATGTACTTTTGGAGACATGTACATTGACACTTCAGTTATAAATGAATGATACATTTCACTTTGAATTTTTTCTTTGGTTTCCACATGTTCTTGTCTCAATCTATTGTATTGATTTGTGAGGATTATCTATTACTTATGAATGCACTATGTCAAAAGAAAAAACTATTATATTTAAAGGTTTCAATGATCTCACTACATGCACACTAAAGTCAAAGTTCTTGCTCATGTAATTTAATAAATATAAGTGCAATACAATGTATTTCAAGGTTTCAATGAACTCGCTACTTGCACACCAATTGGATATATCTAATTAAAAATTGTGAGTTTGGATTCATTAAATTACAAGTTAAGTCAATGCTCAAGTGTAATTTAATAAAACTATGTGCAATACATGCTTCACATTTCATCAACAACCAACAACACTATTCAACAAACCTCATGCACCCAATGGCTAATCTCTCAACATTAAAGGAACTACAATAGAATCCAAAGACCGAGAACCAACTTCATGAATCAACATGATTTGAAGCGTAAGTCCACCAGATTTGAAAATTTTGAGTTGGACATTAGATTGATTCTAAATTGAGTTGTGACAGTAAGATAATATTAGGGTTAGGATTAGGGTTTCCTTGGTAGGGTTATGGTTATGGGCCATGCATGTTAAACAATAAACCCTAGTTAGGGATATGGTTTTCCAAGTTTGGCCTTCCTTGGCATGAAATGCATTGTCCATCTTTGGCCCTCATTGGCGTGACTGCATTGTCCCCTACTAAGCGAAACCCTAGCTTCAGAAACCACCGTATATGGAGGTCACCAGGAAATGGATAGGAGGGAGAGCGCCCCCCTAGCTAAAATCCCACGTCACGAATCCAACGGAATTGATGATTCATCTATCGAAGGCCCAAGCATCAATCTATGGTGAGTTGCAGGTCACCTCCAGATACCGTTCAGGGACACCTGGTGGACTTGTGCTCGGTACGCAAAAAACCTCACGGAGCCACAATTTTGTATTCCATCAACTCCTGCTAGTGTGTTTGGGCATGGTTAATATGGCAACGGAAACCGCATCCCCACCATACGTGGCTTTCCATCTTTGTCCCTCGTTGGCATGACTGCATTGTCCCCTACTGAGTGAAACCCTAGCTTCAGAAACCATTGTAGATGGAGGTCACTGGGAAATGTACAAGAGGGAGAGCCCCTCCCTAGCTAAAATCCCATGTCACGAATCTAACGGAATCAACGGTTCATTGATCGGAGGATGGAGCATCGATCTATGTTGAGTTGTAGGCCACCTCTAGATATCATTCAGGGACACCTAGTGGACTTGGGCCTGGTGCACAAAAAAACCTCACAGACCCATAATTTTGTATTCTGTCAACTCCTGCTAGCGTGTTTAGGTATGGGAAATATGGCAATGCTAACCTTATCCCCACTTTCCGTGGCTTCCTAGCTTTGGCCCTCGTTGGCATGACTGCATTGTCCCCTACTGAGTGAAACCATAGCTTCAAAAATCACCGTAGATGGAGGTTACCAAGAAATGGATAAGAGGGAGAGCCCCCCCCCTAGCTAAAATCCCACGTCATGAATCTAAAGGAATCGACAGTTCATCGATCAGAGGCCCGAGCATCGATCTATGGCGAGTTACAGGTCACCTCCAGACAACGTTCAAGGACACCTGGTGGACTTGTGCCCAATGCTCAAAAAACCTCACGAAACTGCAATTTTGAATTCTGTCAACTCCTGCTAGCATGTTTAGGCATGGAAAATATGGCAACACCAACTGCATCCCCACTGTTTGTGGCTTTCCATCTTTGGCCCTCATTGGCGTGACTACATTGTCCCCTACATAGCGAAACCCTATCTTCAGAAACCATCGTAGATGGAGGTCACTGAGAAATGTATAGGAGGGAGAGCCCCCTCCCTAGCTAAAATCCCACGTCATGAATCCAACAGAATCAACATTTCATCGATCGGAGGCCTGAGCATCAATCTATGGCGAGTTGCAGGTCACCTCCAGATACTATTCAGGGACACCTGGTGGACTTGGGCCCGGTGCGCAAAGAACATCACGAATCCACAATTTTGTAATCCGTCAACTCCTGCTAGCATGTTTTGGCATGGGCAATATGGAAATGCCAACCGCATCCCCACTGTCTGTGGCTTTCCATGCATCAATGACTTAATGTTACTTTTGAGTTGTCTTTGCCATTACTAGTATGTTGTTTTTTTTCAGGATTTTTATAATACATGATCATGAGTAAATGAGTTTATTGTTATATTTTAATTGGAAATTAAACTCCTTAATAAAATCATATCTTTTAATTGAAAATTAAAATATCACAATTTCAACTACACCAATGACCCAACATGTCAACCTCCCAAAATTTTCTATTATGCATTACATGAAACATTAACCTTTCGAAAGCATGAGAGGTTCCAAACTTTGTTTGGTTATTAAGTTTATCACTTAATATCTTCACATGCATGATGTTGACCTACTTCACATGCATAATGTTAGCGCATGTTACTTTTGAATACTTCATATACATAATGTTGAAGCATGTTACTTTTGAGTTGTTTGTGTCAATATTAGAAGGTTATTTTCTTCCACTTTCAATGTTCAAAAAACATAATCAACTAAAAAAAAAGTGAAATAAATCTCTTATTATCTTGTATTATCTTTTAAGTAGAAATTGAACTTCTCAATAAAAAAAAATGAGATGAAATTCCAGCACTACTAGGCACTACCCCTTTGGCAATGGACATGCGGGTATAAGAGGTGAGTTGTCAAGAAGGAAATTATACAAGCCTTAAAACATAAGTTTATCGTTGCGGAATCTTGTTTCCATCATCCTAGTTGTATATATCGGCTTAAAACATTGACAATATTACCTACTTGAAAAATTAGGGTTTTAGTCCTATAAGAGAGCCTACAAAGAACTTTTATAGGTATGACCTACAGAGGTACATGTATGTATTCTAATGTTATGTATATCATGTGAATGAGATCTTGAAATGTTCATATGATTGATATATATGGTTTATTGATCATATGTAAAATTTGGCATGTTCATTAACTTGACATACAAGAGAACTTTCGGCATATTTATAAACAACATTATGGAAAATTTCGCATATCAAGAACACAAAATTGACATATTCATAAGAAATATACATGGGAAAATTAAAATTATGATACATACCTCATCATGCTAGATACCACCTATTATCATACAACCAAGCCCTCCAGATCATCTCTTATAATGATGGTCTCCATTAGTCTCTCGTGCTCTATATCCGGTAAGAAGTAGTGTACCTTCGATGAATTTCGGCTAGGCATTGTTCATACCTGGAGGTTTGTACCAATGATTAAGTTGGTAAAGTGATACACACTTGCACCTGGCTTGTAATCCCTGTAAACATATCCACCCTTCTTTCTTGCATTGTTTTCATGTGTAAGGTATTCACCTTTAACAACCATAGACCCGATGGGGAAGTGCTTGTTTTCATCATCAGTCATGGACATAATGAGGGTTTTCTTTCCCTTTATACAACGTGCCAACCAGTAATCACCACCCCATTCACTATCTTTTGAGGAAACTGTTGGCCAAGATGTTGTCATTTTGTCAAACTTTGCAGCATAGGTATATTATACAGTATATTATACAGGAATCATTGTACAGCAAAGCACAGGAAAAATGAGCCCCAATACTTACATAAATTAGAATGTACAGATTTTCCCACATGGAACGAATGGTCTTTTGTGAAAATAATTTATTGTAATTTTCCTTCATAAACATTGGGTGGAAAAACCACTAGGCTACCTGTTGAGACATCCACATTGGAGCTTCACAAGGTTAATCGTCGGCATGAGAGTGGAATCAGGAGCCACAACGACGGAGTCATAAAGGATAAGTCAGTCCAACAATGGGAAAACTCTTCATCGGAGGAGAAACGACTAAACGGCCGGAAGGATAGTGACTTTTTCATCCGCAACGGCGGAAGACAGAAAGACTACGGGCTCTGTGGAAAACAAACATATCGACGAGCGGAAGAATAAAAGACTACGGAAGAATAGACCTATTCACAGCTGCAACGGCGGAAGATGGAAAGACTACGGGCTCCGCGGCAAACAAAACATATCGGTGAGAGGAAGAATAGTCCTATTCATAGCCGCAACAACAGAAGACCATCATACTGCGAGTTCCGTGGTCAACATAAAACATTGACAAAAGGAAAATTTATATGGCGGATGGTTAGCTCGTTGAGGAGCCGCAACGGCGGAACAAAATGTTTCGACGCGAAACCAAACAATCAGCCGACTAAGGCAAATGCATCGGAGAAGAATATCGATACTGAAGTCGATTATCTTTCTGCAACGGCAGGAGAATAAGCAAATAAACCTCGGATTTAAACATTTAAAACCCCAGTGTGGCATGGCATTGGCGATAAGTGGCATGGGATGGCCTTGCAGAGCAGCGACTAGAATGAAGTGATTTGGAGTAAGTGATGTGTAACTGTTTCTAAGTTGTATATATTAGGCTGTTGAGCCACACAAGAACTCAGTTCAGTTCTGTGCTTGGTATGAACTCATTATAATAATATATACTGTTCTATCCTATATGTTCTTATCTTCTGTCTCTGTTTATATTTATGTATGTTTTAGTATGTATTATTGGTAACCTTATGTGATCTGTTAGATTACAACATTGGTTCCGTTGCCGGTAGCACATGTCTAGAATATATGCTCACATATGATACCAGAGCAGGAGATCAAGGACTGGTGGGAGCGTAAAATTGCCAATTATTTACAAAATTACGCCTGTAGGAACAGACTAACAGTTGCAGAAGCCAAAGCCAGATTTTTCACCGAGACACACGAGAAGTTTGTTGAATCCGTGCCACAACTACTGAAGCAACTCCTGGATGAAAAAGACCGACGCAAATAAAGAAGACCAGTTGCTGGACAAACTTATTCGAGGGGGTAGAACAAATCTGTTGGAGTGGTGTGAGAAGATCGCCGACGACTTTTGTGAGGAGCAAGCACTAGAAGACCGAACATCAGTGGAAACTGTAAAAGCTAAATTCTACATAGATTTCACCGACCAATTTCTGTGCTCCTTACCGACCCTACTGTTCAAGTTCTTGATAGAGAAAGGAGCAGGCTATATCGTTGAACCTCGACCACCGCTGTGCGAACCGCCATCAAACACTAACTGGGCTGAGAAGCAAAAGAAGTGGGAGAAATTAATTGCTGAAAGGGAGTGGGAATACTTCTTGAGCAAATAGACAGAACTATCCGAGCTTTCTAAAAAGAGTTGGGTAGGCTATGGGGGGGTAGCTGGTCGTGTGTCGGAGAGGGAGCATAGTGGATACTACTCGACCAGATTTAAACCAGTAATGAACAAGTCGACCGAAGAGGACCCGAAGGAATAGTATTGTATGAAAGTATGTCAGACATTAAGAGAATCGAGAGGGACAAACGACAGCAGAGAAGGGAAGCCAGACGTGAACGAGCCGAAGAGCTGCGTCGAGAACAAAACCCTAGGAAGACCGACCGTGATGAGATTCCTCCAGAGTCGGGTCATGACCGACAAGAAAAATGTGTAGAGGAAGAGACGGCCCCTAAGGATGAAGAAGTGTGGATAGAGCAGCAAGAAGCTCTCCAAATAACGGTTCCCGATGAAGTAACCCTGTCCCCAGCCAATCCACATACCGTAATACATACTATTATTGAAGACGACCTCCGACTGAGAGCTGGTGACATCACAATCTGGAGCTGACTAGTTGACGAACCCTACACGGGATGAAATCTTGTCATATGCCGACCGGTCAAAGGGAACTAGGTGACCTTTCAAACGGCACCTTCCTTTCGGAGTATCCACTTTCTCCTACCGACACATGAAGGAGCACCCCCCCTGCCACATACAACTCTAAAAGAACTCAAAGAAGATGACCTGCGCACACAGAGTGACAGTGACAGTGGAACATCGACAGTACACCTCCACAACAATCCACTGTATGGCACCAAAGAATCGACCACCGACGGAAGCATAAGTTTCGTCGACCAAAACCCCATCGTCACCCCCACAGGATCGACTGTATCAACAACCCCACCTCTTTCACCACCACCCACACCTCCCACCCCGCCAACTTCTGAGAGTAGTGATAGTGATTCAAGCATGGGTCACGGCACTGCTCACATTCCTCTCTACGACGGGGATGAAGACCCCAGACGACATTGGTTCATCTGTGAGTCGACCTGGGAAGCAAACCAGGTCACGGATGAAGAACGATAGATGGCCCAGTTCGCAGGGGCCCTATGCAAACGAGCCTTGACATGGTTCATGACATTCACAGAAAGGACCCCCAAGGCGACCAAAGCTGAGATAAAGGCGCAATTATTGTCTTTTTTCAAAACCCCAAACGCTAAGCACCTGGCAGCCAAAAAGCTGAAAACAACCCAACAGAAGCCAGGAGAAACTGTCCACGACTATGACAAACGCTAGAAGGACCTACTGAGCCAACTAGATTATGTTATTGACGAACAATTACTAATTCAATGGTTCCTTGCAGTTATATCACATAAATTTCGCTGACATATCAGTCTGGAAACTTTCAAGACATATGAAGACGCGCTGACAAAAGCTCTGCAGGTCGAGATGGACGAAGATATCCCTGCATATCCAACAGACCACCGCCTGGAGGAACAGCTAGAAAATGTCTAGAAGTATTTAAAAGAGTTGACCCTGAAGAATCAAGAGATCTGGTGTACAAACTATTCAACGGCCGGTCATTCAAAAGATACTTGTCGACAGCAGTACAGCGGACAAGATGTCCGTTTTGTGCAGACTAAAGCGTTTTACGAAATCTACCAGGAACGTGGAGACCATTCTACAGCCGACTGTCCATACAACATGAAGAATGGAAAGGCCTCCTGGTGTGCCATCTGCGAGACAAAAAGCCACAACACAGCCGACTGTCAATTGAACCTGAAAAATAGACAGAACTACTAGGCCGTCTACCAAACAACCGCAGTAGCACAGACTAATGAGCAAAGTAATTGAAACAATCAGAATGGGAAACAAGCTAACGGCCGAAGATATGAACGTCGGTATGACAATCGAAGACAAGGGTTTGGAAGAGGTCGATTCATTGGGAATCGAGACATACGCACTCATCGACCTAGCCAGTGCTTCATTTGCTATAAAGAGGGGCACAGATGCGCAGACTGTCTGTATAAGGACAGAACTGACCTGAAATTCTGTACGCATTGTGGAGTAGGCGATCAGTCCTTGGAGGATTGTCCTACTATGTTGGAAAAAATTAATATGAAAAAGAATGTTAATGTCTTGTCCTGTGTACAAAAGCATGATGTATTACATACTAAAAATTTGCATATTATCACTCGTCAAGGCACAAAAACAGGGCCTGATAACCCCCAAATTAGAAAAATACAAGACACAAATAAATATCCCGACCCCATAAAACAAAAACACACCTATCAAGAGGCATCACACATATTTCAAAACATTGCACAACAAGAAGACATTATTCACAGTCGACTTAGCACGACACAGCAGTTAACCCATCTCATTCAAACAGATGAGTCGGTAGCCCACTTCATTGATTTATTGCATCAAATCAAAAGTACTAACCCTGAAAAACAAACTAAGAACATTTGCAACCTAAATGAAAAAGACAAAAACGATGTCGACCCTCTAGTCGACCTGGAAATCGAAGGTTTTCATGTCCGACAAGTGGTGCTTGATTTCGGGTCTCAGGTAAATATTATGACCCGGGACACATGGGAAAAGATGGGCAGACCTAGACTCTATGAGTCAAGCATTTATCTAAAACTAGCCGACCAAGGTCTCATTGAACCCATTGGGGTTTGGAAAAATATAGAAACGACCATCAAAGGAATATCAACTAAGGTTGATTTCGAAATTATTGACCCAAAGGAAGGATCTAGCTCCTTCCCAGCCCTTGTAGGTCGACCTTGGGGTCGAAATATGAAAGCTTCTATCTCTTTAGACAAAGAACGTATTAAGCTCAAAGGAAATGGCCAAAAGGTCATCGTACCTATTAATCCATCCCAAGGACAACCTTGGATTGAACCGATTAATGAGGAAATCGACGTCCGACAACTTTATCAGATCCAGAACAATACCGACTATTCTGAACCAAACGCCCAAGGGGAGCTTTACTTAGGTAACCCGGACTCAGTCGGGTATAATTCAGACGCTGAACTCTATGACTGGGAGATAGAAAACCACGAAACACAAGCAAGAGGGTGCTGGACTATTCAAACAGTATAGAAAAAACCCACCCGACAGTGCTTCATAGTATCCATTATACCTAAAATTTTTGAAAAGAAACTCAGGGAACGCCCTACCTTACAACCCACGAACTTCAACAATACTCAACTACCCCAGTATAAGGAGAGGGAATCCCCAGTCATGCATGTCGAAGAAGTATCTAAAAACATTGGAGAACATGGTCGACTGCAAATCTTAGTGGAAACATTTACAGGTCAAGCAGCTAGATGGTGGGATACCCATCAATCAAAACTACAGACCTGGACCACTGCTTCAACCTTCTTTGTCGAACGGTTTGGAGGGAAAAAGTTAACACGGGAAGCCCAAATCCCTATCTTCACTCAAGGCCAGAACCCAGAAGACCACATTAGGACTTGTGAAAAGGAGTGGAGAAGACTTGGTTACAAAGACGAGCAAGCCTGGCCCCATTTGTTTCCTTCAACCTTAGACGACTTACCTAACAAATGGTATAAAATGGAGGAAGCTTGGGAGAAACTTTCTTTTGGCAGGAATTAAGACAAAAATTTATCAAAGACTTCCAGTTTACACCTCAAAACGAAAAATTGGCTGAGACAGCATAGCAAATCAAACAATTTCTCTAGCCGACCGTCAATCAACCCTCCCAAACCGACCGACAGATCAAGGATTGCAATTCTATACAAACTGCACCCAGACCACAGTCAAACCGATTGCACTTAGAAAATGAACACACCATCGGCAAAAGATTTAGATGAAACCCTGAACACAGTGAAACTAACAAACCTATCTATTCCATCTTGAAATTCGAGACCACAGATAAACCCGACCTTGACAGAATGACTGCAGCCGAATTTCCTGCTACATTCTCACAGTTCAAAGAGGGAACCCGACCGATCAATGAAGCTAAAGCACCAGAGTGGCTGGATGCAAAAGTGAAAACCAAGGAGGTCGACATTTCAAATGATGACCGTCCAAAAATAGCTAAGATTGGTGACTATTGGAACGAACATCAAACTACTGAAATCGTAAACCTACTTAGAGAGTTCCAAGATGTCTTTGCACGGGACTACAAAGACTTAAAAGGACTAGTATAGGAAATGGGAGAGATGAAAATAGATACTAAACCTGATGTCCGACCTATTAAGAAATGACCTTATAAACTAGCTCATAAGTATAAGGAGATAGTTAAGAAGGAAATAAACAACATGTTAGCAGCAGGAATCATTTACCCCATCGACCAGTCGGAATGGGCAAGTCCCATGGTCGTACAACCTAAGAAACATGACCCGACTAGGTTAAGAATTTGTGTCAACTTTAGAGAGCTTAACAAAGTCACACTAACATATCCATTCCCAACCCCTTATGCTGATGAAATCTTGAATGAAGTGGCAGGACATGAATGCTACTCATTCACAGATGGATTTTCAGGCTATAACCAAGTACCTATAGCAAAGGAAGACCAGAAGAAAACAACATTTGTCTGTGAATTTGGCTCTTTTGCTTATAGGGTTATGCCTTTTGGACTAAAGAATGCACCTGTAGTCTTTTCCATAATTGTTGTAAAAACTTTCCAAGAATACATCTATAAAACCATGGCAGTCTACTTCGATGACTGGACTATATATTCAACCCTAAAAGATCAATGCACATGGCTCCGACTTGTGCTGGAGAGATGTCGACAGATCCAACTCTCCTTAAACATTAAGAAGTGTATCTTTATGACCCCCATAGGGATACTACTAGGACATGTTGTTTGCAAAGATGGTATTAAGGTTGATTTTGCCAAAATTAAAATCATCCTCGACTTGAAGCCTCCAATAAACCCTAAACAGGTTCGGGTGTTATTGGGACATACAGGGTATTATAGGAAGTTTATCAGACATTACTCAGACATGACCTACCCTCTGGAAGAGCTCCTAAAAGAAGATCAATAATTTAAGTGGACAGAGGAATGCCAAATATCCTTCGACAAACTGAAGAGAAAACTGGTCGAAGCCCCCATACTTAAATTTCCAGATTGGTCGACCAAATTTCATGTGCATATTGATGCATCAAGGATAGCTATTGGTGCAATCCTGACTCAACCAGGAGATGATGGAATGGATTACCCTATAGTCTACAGCAGTCGAAAACTAAATAAGGCTGAAAAGAATTATTCGACCATCGAGAGGGAAGCCCAAGGTATGGTTTTTTCCATTCAAAAATATCGACATTACCTGTTAGCTAACCCCTTCATATTTTACACCGACCATCAAGCGTTGAAATACCTTATTAATAAACCCCTTCATCATGGAAGAATTTGTCGATGGCTACTTCTTTTTCAAGAGTTTGAGTTTGAAGTAGTGGTCCGACCGGGAAAGCTCAATGTCGGGCCCGACCACCTATCCCGTATCGACACAGGAGAGGAACAAACTGGAGTCGATGACGACTTGCCGGACGCACACCTATTTCATATAGAAGCGGTACCCGAAGAACTGGAGGAGATTGCTCAGTTCCTGGAGACAGGTCAGGCACCAGAAGGCCTGAACACTAAGAAGAAGCAAATCCTAGCTATGAAGGCTACCCCTTACAGCCTCATCAATGGATTTCTATATAAAATGGGGTTAGACGATGTCCTTAGAAGATGTGTACTTGACCATGAATGAGACCAAATCATGCACGAAGCACATTATGGCCCTGCAGGAGGACATTTTCAAGCCAACACAACTGCCAAGAAAATCCAACAGTCTGGATTATGGTGGCCGACACTTCATAGAGATTGTAAATTTTTTTTTAGTCGATGTGATAGATGTCAATGACTTGGTCGACCACTGCTGAGCACAGAAATGCCCCTGATCTCTGTAAACCCTAGTCTCACATTTGAAATTTGGGCTATAGACTTCATAGGACCATTCCCTGTCCCAGCTCGACGATCAGGTGCAAGATATATTATCACTGCAATGGAATATGTCACTAAATGGGCAGAAGCTGAACCTGTCGAGACATGTTCAAGTGAGGTAACTGCTAAATTCATATATAAAACAACATTACTCGATTTGGATGTCCACTCACATTGATCAGCGACCAGGTATCCCACTTCATTAACAAAACCATCAAAAACTTGACCGACTAGTTTCACATCGACCACCATCGGAGTACAGCATACCATCCTCAGTCGAATGGTGTGATTGAAGCCTTCAACAAAACATTGACAAAAGGGTTAACTAAAATATGCAATACCGACAAAGACGACTGGGATGAGAAAATCCTTGCAGTCTTATGGGCATACAGGATTGCGTATAAATGGTCGACCCACCAAACTCCCTTTCGACTGGTATATGGACAAGAAGCAGTCGTCCCCCTACATTTCCGACAGCAGACACCTATTGTAGCTCAACTACTACATGTCGATGTCGAGCATGCAAGAAAGGATCGACTGTTCCAAATCAGTAAGCTGGAAGAACATAGAGTTATGGCTCTTCAACACCAGGAAATTCAAAAAAAACAGCAGAAATCCTGGCACGACCGTAACATCAAGAACAAAAAATTGTCGGCCGGTGACCTTGCCTTACTCTATAACAGTCGAGTAAAAGGAAAACCAAATAAACTGCACACAGAATGGATGGGACCCTATCTTTTCGAAGAAATACACCCCAATGGTTCAGTTCGACTAAAAACATTACAGGGCCTAGTATTTCGGAAGCTCGTCAATGGAGCCCGACTTAAACGGTACAGAAACTGATTAAAAAAGAATATATATATATATATATATATATAAAATATAACGACCGTAACTGTCACCCAAAACCTATAAAAAGTTAGAAAAATTCCAAAAACAAAACAATACACTCACAAACACCCAGCATGACAGCAACTCACCCCTTCGACAACCGACATCATTTTCATCGAACATCCTCATCGACCAGTCATGCCAACCATTTTCATCACCGACACCGACCGTCGACCTCGAGAGTCCCATCACACATTAATGGCCTCGAGCGCTGAACCAGATTCACCAAATCGCACTCGAGTATTGCAGTTGGACTGTCAAGTCCACCATTAATACAACTAGTTCGACACTCCTCCATTCCTACGCCTATAAATAATGGACCGTCGAAGGTTCATTCACCACACCCCTTACACACAAAGCACTCGCATCCTTCGTCGACCAGCACCCACGAACCCTGTTCAAATTCCGACCAGTCAGACATCATGGCACCCAAACTCACCCGAGCCGCGGCTAAATCAAAGGAGTTGCAGGCCGAGGACACACCCTTGGTCCAAAGACTGAAGAATATCAAAAATGCCAAAGTCTAGGAGGGTCCATTTCAGAAACTCTGGGCAGAAATCCAAGAGTGGGCATATAAAGACAATAAAATGACCCACGCAGCTGAAAAAATTAGGAAAAGCACCATTCTCCAATACCCTAACGCACCACTGATGGCAAGCTTCGGTGGGACAAAAGAGGCAGCGGTTAAATTCATCATCAGTCACTACCACAACGGCCAGTTTTATTTCGACCAGCCGATTGACATCACTGGGGATGTTATCTCCAAACTTACAGGTCTGTCGAACCAAGGCAGCCCGGTACCTGTCGGCATCAAAGAAGGTTTGGTCCAGGAACTTATGGGCACACCCACTGGGAAAAATTTGAAGAGACTGATGATCGGCCAGATTGCGACAAGAACCCCACAAATTGTGGCAAAAATCATCGCAGTCACCCTTACACTGGCAAGTCGAAGAAGTGACCTCAAACTGGAGATGCTGGAGGCGGTCGACACAATTGCCACCAATGGAAGAGTCTACTGATGGGGAGACTATGTCGCCGACATGGTCAGAACCATCTGTGAGCGCTGCCAAGAGGTCGGAGGTATAATCGAGTTTCCATCGCTTATTCTTTGGATTGTTATGTACCACTTATGTCCGGAAGGCAGTCCAGTATTCTGGGAGCCGACTAGATTTGACATGCACAGGTTCAAACCCTTTTCACAAAAAGGCACCCTGCATGAGTTGGCACAGGGCAAAGTCTTCTTGGAGAATTGGTTCCAACAATTGAAGGTTCGGACGACGAGGTGGAGGGTGCCCCAGAACATCCAATGAAACCTCCCTGCTGAGTCACATATCCAGTTAGCACTTGACCATACATCCGTATGGTACATGCAAGGTCAAGACCTCAAAGCACAGGACCTCGACTACTACCCGACAGTTGAACAAATTTTCAGTGAGTTGACCCGACAGGCAGGAACACAGGTACCAATTCCGGAGGCTTCCAAATAGGTCGACTTCTCTACCATCGAACCGCTGACAGACTAGGAGAAATAGGAGGACTACGAACTTAATCTGTATATTAGTACATTTGTGTCGGAGGATACCCCGACTGTGACCACTAGTCGGGTACACATTACTGTCAAACCTCCGAATGCACAGGTCGTCGAACCCCAGCCGACAGAACAACAACAACCAACAATACAAGCGTAGCTAACAGTGCAACAGACAACTCCTCCGGCTCCAGCAATCGTCAAACCCATTCAAGAACCAACAGGTGAAGTCGAAGATGATGACCCTGAGTATGCCCTATCTAGAAGCACCATAAAGAAGCTGGCTAAGGAGATAGCGGTCGCCAGGAAAAGACTCAAGATTCAAAAACAACAAACAGGCAGGGGTAAGCGCAAGCTTATTCTTGACTCGTCCGACGATGAGGAGGAACTAGCAGACGCGGCTGTCGACATTGTCGAAGATGCCCACACCAATAAAGTGTCGGTTGAAACCCAGTTTCAACGATATCTCAAGGCAAGCACTCCAGAAGGTCGGCCCAAGAAATCCAAAACACAACAGACGCCTGAAAACATCGTCGACCTTGTGTCGACCCCCCCTCCTCCATCTCCGATGCTCATAGTCGAAGAACAAGCATCGGCAGAACAGTTGGGCGGCCCCATGGAATAATATCAAAGAGCAATTCCGGAGGCACTCAGAGCCAGGGTCGACAAGGACGCTGAGCTTAAAGCCTTCTTCGCGACGCTGCCTGCACTGTTCCAGTCGGCACAGAAAATATGGACAACAACTCCTCTCAAAGCAAACAAATAGATCTATGCCCAAGAAACAACGACATTTACCAGGATCGATGAAGGAGGCGACGTGATTGGAGACATCCATTCTTTCACAGAGCAAATCCACACCGACGCCCAGAACGAACCACCAACATCATCGTCGGAAGCAGGTATCTCTTCCGACCAAATCCCACCACACAGTCCCGTCACCCTTTTGACCCGTGACCATTCCCCCACTCCGTCTCCACCTCCACCACCATCATCTCCACCACCTCCACCACCTCCTGATTCACAGCCAAAACCACCATTACCCTCACAGTCGGAAGTGGTGATACCACCTCCTCAAACAGAAAAACCACCGTCCCCCATACCCCCTCCTCAAAAAGAAACACCCCCAACTTCTATACCACCTAACCAAGCAGAGAAACCCTCGGCCTCCATTCCACCAACCACAGATCCAACTTCAACTACTGCAGGTACCCAAGAGCCACAGACAGACACCCAGAAGAAAAAGAAAGAGCACCATAGAACATCCGGACTGAATATTAGCCTCAGAGACGCAAGTTCGTTGACCGACACAGAGGTCGGCCAACTACTTAAAACCTTGGCCAAAGAGTCAAAGAAGAGGACGGTCACCAAAAGTAAAGAGCTCAAAGACAAGGAGGCAGAACAGGTCGAGTTTCTCGGCAAATGCAGGTCTCTTGCACAAGCTGTCATCTAAGGCCCAGTCGACGTTGCTACAGATCGACCTCTGGAAAGGGCGTATCAACTTTTTGAAGGCTTGGTGTCGACCATCCAGACACATCTCCAAGAGACTAAGGCAGAGCAAAAGGAAGAGACCGCCCGACTCCTCTTGACCCAACACACTGCATTTTCGGAGGCTTACAAAGTCTTACAGGACCAAATGGAGGAATCCATTGTTACTAAGGAAGTACTAAGAGACTGGCCTACTCATTATGGGCAAGTCTATCACCAGACCAGGAAGACAAGACAAGGTATTCAGGCCTTGGAGGGACGTAAGTCGACAGAGGCAGACATGAGGCAGACCATTGAAGAGAAGATTGTGATGGAAAGCAGCAAACTACAGAAGCTAGAACGAGAAGCTCATCAGTGGGTTCAGCAAGCCCTTCCAAACTTAGAAAAGGTCGACAACATCTGCCCGCAGATGAAAAGACTCCTTGATGCTGCAGAAGAACAGAACCAAATGTTGGGTCCCAACATGGAGAACATTGCAGAAATGCCCATGGCAGAAAAGATGTCGGTACTTTCAAATATTACTACTCTGACGATCGACATCCAGAAAGCCTTGCAGACATGGACAGACTTCCAGCATCAGCTTGCCGTCACTGCACCAGCCATAGTCGAAGTATGCGTCCAGCGAAGACCAACTATCCGCCTGCACAGTCCACCTCAGTAGCAGTTTTGCAGGGTCCAACCAACACTAACAATTTTTTGTACCTCCCTGTTTCTTCGGGATGAAGAAACGTTTTGTTCGTGGGGGAGATGTAGAAGGAGCAAGTTGACATAAGTCGACTTGAACGAAGACCGACTTAGTCAGCCGACTAAGTCGGTCGGCCGACTAAACTAGTTAATTAAGTCGGCTAACTAACAGTTGCGTCGGTTCACCGAACCGACAGGTAGTTATTTTGTAATTGTTTCTAAGTTGTATATATTAGGCTGTTGAGCCACACAAGAACTCAGTTAAGTTCTGTGCTTGGTATGAACTCATTATAATAAGATATACTGTTCTATCCTATCTGTTCTTGTCTTTTGTCTCTGTTTATATTAATGTATGTTTTAGTATGTATTATTGGTAACCTTATGTGATCTGTGAGATTACAACAAGATTCCAGAGGTAGCAGCCTCGTCTGGGTTGGAGCTCAGGAAAAATAAAAGAATGTAAAGAGCAGTTGGAGGCTACCTTTCATTCTTAAGAAGAAGAGTTTTCTTTTTGGTTTCCTCATGAAAAAATTGTGTCTCGTGTTTGTTGATGTGATTGAATGTTTACTGTTACTTAATTTGCAGCTACATGTTGAATGGTTTAAACATATGTCCATAATAAATCTGAAACATCCTTTAAAAATATGCATTTTGGTATGTAATTGATTCACCCCCCCCTCTCAGTTACTTTAATCCGTCCAACAGAAACCACTGTGTATATGTGTCCTGCATAGTATGATTGTAGGTATATGATCAAATATTTTTTGTGTGATACAATGCCATTAATGTGAGTTTCAAGACTACGTAAATCTTACAAACAAATGTTAAGGAAATGCATCATACCAGGTTGTACAAGGTCTGATACATGATCAAAATCTATAGAAATAGATAATTGGTCTTCTTCCAATGGAGTTAACTCAACAATTGATGGCTGATCAAGTGGAAGTGATATGCGATCCCATCCATCAACCCAATCCAATGATTTACACACATCCCAATCACCATCACAACAAGGCGGGCAAAAACAAGCGAGTTTTTTGGTCCAAATTTCAAATACTGGGTTATCAGAGCTTCGAACCGAATGAAATCCATGAGTCCTAGGAACAGTCTTGCATTTCCATGCATGTGAATGATCTATGTCTACCACCTCCCAAAAAAATATCTCCACATGTCTCTTTCTTGTGGATTCTACTCGCATAGCTGATTCCTCTCCCATTACTAACATGCACCACCTGACCATAGACTGAGCATTTCAAATAGTAGATATTGTAGATAATTTCAGTTCCTCTCTTTGTAGGGTTGTTTTGACACATGCTCCGGCTCCATCATGCTCTCCTTTACCATGCCCAGTCTCAAAATAGTTCCACATATGTGGAACTTTGTAGTTTTTATGCAATGAACAGAACCATTGAAATATGTGTGCATTTTTGAACTGACTAGCACATCCATCAGACCAAGTCTAGTGTCGATCCATTTGTATGTTCCTGCCCTTCAAATGATCATAGAACATGATGAAGCAATGATGTACATAGTGGAAGTCATGGCGCCTATCATCACTTATGTAGAAGTGATATTCCTTTAGAATTTCTCTTTGCTCTTCACTACTATTTGGGCCATGCCTATATGTGATATGCACCATCAAGGAAACCTGCTCAAAGTGATAATACTGACTTTGGATCTCATTTTGAGGTTGCAGAGTGTAGTTCTCAGCAAAATCAAAAACTGAAAGTATAGTACCACGAGGAAATGTATCTCTGCATATTCTAAATTTCTCATCCTGCCATCATGCCAAGTGGGCATGCTGAACATATTGATGTGTCTTTTCAATAAATTCCTTGACGAAGACACTAACTTGTACCTGTTGACAAAAAATGATCTCAATATTAGGTTTTTTTGGAAGTAAGGAATGAAATGCAACTGTTCAAACATAAATTTATAGATAAATGCATGTACCTAAGATGTCACCAATTGTATTTTTTGCTTTCTTTCCCTGGGACTATTTCGTAGCTCATATATTTGAAACTTTTTATGTCTATAACGATATTCCCAAATTCATTGTCTCTAGTCTCGTGCATGCATTGGATCAATAATGCCATTTCAACATAGTTGGAGCAAGTTCCATCCAAACAATATTTTGCATAGTAAGTTTGCCCCTCAAGCCTATTGCACATGATACTATGAATGAATTCTCTTGATGAGGTCGGTCATATTGTCAAGGAGCAATCCTGCACATGGTTAGTATGCAACACACAATGAATGTACAAAAATGTTTCATAGTAATATTCATATTCTACATGGTATCTACAACAACAAGTGTTACGAAGAGTATTTATTCTAACATAC
>LPNX010889926.1:0-39096 GCA_001517045.1 Pseudotsuga menziesii | reverse complement strand
TGGGGGGTGTTTTTGGTGTTTTTTTTGCAAAAATCATCGTTTTTATGGGTAGAGTTCTCGTTCATAGTATATAGTTCTCGTTTCATAGTATAAGTGGTTGGGCCCAGAAGAGATGGTATTCAGAATAAACAGGGGTCTTTGCCTTATCCCATTTATGGTTCAGCGCTGGGAACTGGTGAGTACATATCATGCAATCAAGCAAGAAAGAGCTCATGTAGAATTCTGATTTCTTTTGTGACGTACCTCCAAGTGTTGCACTGATGCATGAGGATAATCTTTGTGAGACTATGTCAGGCCAGTTGAAAATAATGCCCCTGGTGGCTACCAAGTAAATCACTAGTACCCACCCTATCTTATAAAATTTTCCATTTGCACGGCCAAAGATTCAGTTCAACATCAAATATATAAGCCTATATGGGGTACGTAAATTTGCATTTTCATACTTCCCAGTAGGCTTTGTACGGAACTGCTTCTCGTGGATCATCATCTTCTTTATACAGTCAAAAATATCTAGGTCCAACTCCTTCAACCATTTTTCTGTTAAATACATCTGAGCTACGGGTAACTTACACGCTTGAGCTACATATGTCGGACTATAAGCAGCAAAACCTTGCCCATTTACATCTTCCAGGATCATCTTAACTACATCTATTCTTGGAAGTGTTATCCCTAAAGTTGAACCTAGACTACAGGGGTTCAAGCTTAAGGAAATATTTTTCAAAAATGTACAAATTAATGAAATCAAACTGAAAACCAAGCTGGTATGAAATCAAAGCTATTGGAAAAATCACACAACTATCAATGAACTAGGATGGTATGTCATGAGAGCTATAAGAAAAATCAAACAATTATCGAAGAACTAGGCTGGTATGTCAATCAGAGCTATTAGAGAATCATGAAATCATACATGAACTGTATAACATAAAACAAGACACAAGGTCCAATATCTCAGTAACTACGATCATAAAGTCATAAAATGAAACTGTCTCTGTTTTTTGAAAGTATAAAGGATAATTGTATTTCAAAATAAGAATCACTGTAATGGAATTCAATGGACCATATACATGATAAATTATAAGAAACGCAATTCATAACACACATAGATAAATCATAATCATGCTCATTCAAGGTAGAACCTGTATTGAAGCTGTAGAGTATTTTGTGTTATACAGATAGTGCTCAAAATTGGGTCTTCCTAACTCCAAAAATTCCAACCCCTTGTCTCCTCTCGAGACCCCCTTAAAATACAAAATATTTTTTTATTGAAGCTAACAAAGATCCTACATCTATGGATCGAACCTCCTCAAAAATAGGAAGTCAATCCCTTTTAAAAAGTATTCAAGTACAAGTGTAATATAGAAAATACATCTGTCAAATAAACAACATAACTTTAAAAGCAAACTACAATTCAACTTCTAAAGGCTTCTGGAATCCTCTGCTAGTGTAGCTAAATCACTCAAAACCTGGGAATGCTTCTGCAGTCTGGAAAATTCAGCATCCTTATTGTACTCCTTGTTCTGAACATTGACTTGTTCCAGCTGCTTCTGAATGGCTCGTTTCTCCCTTAGAATATCTTTAGAAATTATCAGCAACTTTTGATATTCTGTCTCTTTATCCTCCAGATCTTCACGAAGTCTCTTGTTGGCTACAATCAATTTTTTATTTATGTCTTGCAGATACCTGGTTTGTTCTTTGTATGTTTGCAAAGACTTCCTAACTTGGCTTAGTTCTGGAGATATTTCCAAGTCTTCTTCTCTTGTATGGACTTCTTCTTCCTGTAGAGTCTTTGATGCTGAACCATCATCTGGATTATCCTGCTTGTCTATGCAAAAAGCTTCTGGTATAGAGCCTACAACGCCTTGAATATCAATAAACCTTTCAATATCTATACAATACTGATCCTTTGATGTATGTACAGTTTCTTCACTACGAGCATCATCTATCACTACAACGTCCATGGAATCTTCATGTGCTGCTCTTTTCTCTATCTGCATCTTCTTCCTTAACCTGGTTCTTGGCTTCTCTGTCTTCAATAACTGTTTATGAATTTCATTCTTTGAAGCTATACTTTTCAGCATAACACTCAGTTTTTCATGGTTTTCATTTGTGCAGGAAGCTTTAGGGCACAAGCCTTCCTGGATGGGTTTCTCAACAGTATTATTTCCTTCTTTCTCCACAGTTTGAACTGGTTTTTTAGGACTTGTTGTTTGCTGGTCAGTATCTTCCATCATTATTTTGCCTTTCTCTTTAGGGTTGTCTTTAAACCCTAGCTCTGTTAATAGGGCCTCCCATGTTCTTCCCTCCTTTTGCAACTGAGCTAAAATCAATAGTTTAATTAAGCCTTGATGATAGACAGATCGAGCAGTATGCTCGGGATGGCTCTGAACCCTGGAAATCATCTTTTGGAGGCTTTTTAATAAATAAAATGGGAGATTTACCTGTATACTTCCATTAATGTGCATTAGAAATTTTAGATGGCATTTTAGCACTCTGTCATACCTACCATCGCATGTGATGTAATTTTGTATCATCTCCAAAGGAATCTTCCAGCCTGGCTTCATTTTGCTAACATGGACACCATTTTTCCAATCTAGCTTTTCACATCCTGGCATCAAGAATTCGCTGAAATCGCCTTGGAAATCCTGTTGTTTAAACCATTTTTCCCCCTGTGCCGGAACACCTATTAACTCAGCAACAGAATCCTCGTTTACCCTAACTGTTAGGCTTTGCAGCTGAACTTTTTCATTTTTATAATTTTTAATAAATAACATGGTTACCTGTGAGTGGTAACCTTGCAATTTCTCACAGAAATTAAACCATCCTGCTTTCTTCATTAGTTTAGCAAACCTGGGAAATTTCATTATCTAGTCTGTATTGTTTGGCTCTAACCTGCAAATGAAACCTCCTAGCTTTCTTTTCACTATAACCTCTGGCTCTTCTTTGTCTGTTGTCTTCAACATTTAAAACCCTTTACACTATATTGCCTTAAACAGGGAATTCTTTGCTGCAAACACTTGCTCTGAGATGCAGGGAATCGTATATGATGTAATCCGAACCCTTAAACATAACATCTATCAGAGTCTGAAAACAAACCCTAGCTGCTTCGGACCCTAGTATTATTGTTCGTGATCAATGAACATTGACAGTATACAAACAAGTCTTCGAATGTCCTTCTCCAGTTAACCAGCAAAATAATGAGACAGATTTTTAGGGAAAAGGATGAATTAAGTCGATTCTACCACGATCAGTACTAACATTCATTGCATGTAGTGTTTAAATTTCAAAATGATAACAGGTGTACCATTTCATAAATGACACGATAAAACCCATCATTTTATGGACAGGGGTGCCTTTAAAACATATTCATATTGAATGCCAAATAATCATGAATATAACCAAATTTTATTACCCCTTTATACTCCATGGTATTTATAAACAACAAAAATTTTAATGAAATACCCTTTGAAATTCTGTTGCCAGTAAGTAAAATGCTGCCAGTTTATGAAATGTTGTCAATTTGGATAATGCTACCAGTTTTAACAATCCACCATATAACATACAATCTCTTGCACATACATAGGCTCATGACTAATGAATGAAGATTTTGATGATTCAGAATACTAAAAGAAAACCATAATGGTGTTCAATCAAACATAAGGTGTAAAACAAAGCAAAATTTAAAAAAATAAAAACACATCACAATCAAAGATCTTAAAATAAAAAGGTCAAACAACCTTAGAGATAACAGGAAGTATCCAGTCGATGACTTCAAAACTTGGAAAACGTTCAGGATGAGTGGACACCTTCATGATAGATAACCTTTTTATATTTGTATAGGTTGGTATATCTTATAAACCTACCCCTAGGATAGTGTGGTCTTTTATCATTTGATATACCTGGCCCCATTTGAATTTTGGATCGGCTCCAATCACTGGTTTAGTATCTTCATATATGATTTCTACCTTCATGAAGACTTCCACTTCTGGATCATCTTCCATAGCTTGGTCCTTCTTTTTCCCTTTTCTGGCAATGGTGCTAAATAAATATTGAGTCTGTCAAAACCATCAAAACAAGTCTTATATGCATATATATATAACTAGCAACAACATAAAACTCATATAAAAAAACAACCATTACCACATCATCTTGAAACATTTCAACCAGTAACAAAGTAATGTTATAGCGAGAGCTGGGCATAGGATTAATCTTCTCCACAGTTTTCTACACATCCCACAATTAAACTATCTAGTTCATAACATCCCTAAGAAAGAAAAACCTCCACCCCTAGGCCGCAAAGACCATCAACGGAGGTATGCCTACCAAGATAGGGACATCACAACTAGGGCTCTCACAGCTCACAGCGGTTTATGAAACCCTTGACCCAAGACACCTCTACCCGACCAATGATACAAAAATCCCTTCCCTTTCTCCTCTGAAAAAGAAATCGAGTGGTGCAGATGGTGAAATGCTAGTCTACACACACACACACCCCTCTGCAACCTACTGCCAGTGAAACCCCCATGGCAAGGATAGAGCCGACGACTGGTGCAAGGTAGGAAGAAAAACTCAATGCCTCGCGAACCATGAGCGAAGCGACCTCAAAAATTTAACATACACAATCGCAAAGGAAAGCCCCCAAAAATCCTCGGTATATAAAAAAGACTAAGTCATACAAAAGGAAAAAACAACTTTAAGAAAAATCGAAGACTAGAAATATAAGGGGGCGGGGGGGGGGGCAGGATATGAAAATTTGTTGGGGATTTGTTGCAGGAGCAACACCTGGCTCGCACAGAATCAGAAAATCCTCACCTAGTATTTTCTCCAGCGACGGGGTTATGAGGGCCCAAGTAGATTCTCTTTCTGCCATAGGGATACAGAGTCTGTAGATCATCTTTTTTTTTTCTGTCCATGGTTTCGGAGTTTTTGGATGCATTTGTGTGTCTTACGGAATAGATACTGGTCCTGGAGGGCTGATCATTTTTTGGCTTTTATTTTACAAATTTATGAACACTCATCCATCCCTCTTGAGTTGGGATTATTTTGTATTTGGGAATTCTAGCGCATGCGAAACAATTTCTTATTTCAGTCGATCCCTATCGATATGGCTCGCATTATCTTCAAGATATTGTCTTGTGTTGATCCTGGATATCATCCTGGATTGTGTTCTCATCCTCATCATATTATTTATCATGAGTTTTATGCGGATGAATGTATTGGGTTATTTGATGTGGCCGAACATAATGGGTTGTTTGGTGCCGGTATGGTCATCCATATTGAGGTAAATCACTCATTTTTGTCTTTTTATGAATGCTAGAAGTGGAACCAATACTCGTGTTGAACTATTGGCTTTATGGGGTCTTCTTTCTTTGTAACTGTTCTGGATATTGGTTTGAAGTTGATTGTGGGTAACTCTTAGACCATTATCGGTTAGGATGTGAATCATCAGTAGTTACATTCTTTGGTTCTCCATCCCTGGATTTTTCATGTTCGGTCTCTTCTGGATCATCTCTCTCCTTTTCCTTGTCGACATATTTTTCATAAATATAACACATAGGTGGACATACTGTCCAAGTTGGGGATTGACATGCCTCCGGGGTTGATAAGTTGGAAGGATATTTCTGCCGAAGTGATCATTGCTAAAGGATCTTTGGCCTGTTTTTGAGGCTGTGAGTTTATTACTGTAGTTGGTGGCCTTTTTTATGCTACATTGCTGATGGTTTTTTGGATGATAGTAGTTTTGGATGCCCTACTTGGACACTTGGTATTTCTTGGATTTAGAAAACCTGTTTTTATTAGTATAGACTCTTTTAAGTCTTTCGGAATGTGTTGTTTGGTGATTATATACTGTGGACAATTCTATTTCAGATCTGATCTATCTATGTCTATTTTTGATGCACTACTGCTCAAACACTCTTTGTAGGTATGTATCAGCTGTTTTTTCGACACAACTTTATTCTAATATAAGGTTGTCCTTTCCTTGTGAAAAAAAAAGTATGAGGTATTCCTTCACTTTCTTTGACTATTAATATAAACAAGTTGTATATGACTTTAACAAAAAAAGTGAGCTACTAAAGTGATCTCCACAAGCACAAACAAAAACAAAACAACAAGTAAAAATGTTGGAAGGATTAACCAAAACCACCCACAACTATATAAGCCACTATCTATAAGATTATTATCCATAAGGCCACGGTTAGCCGGAAATACACACCTCCTACAAATATGAGCTATTTCCCTAGATCTGAATGATACAAGTCTAGAACAAAACACAAACACCAAATGTTAAACTCTCCCTAGATCTAGTTAATTGCTTGAATGCAATGCCATGATACTTCTCTTAAATGTTCTCCTCGCTATCCTTGATGCTTTCTCCTCTGATATTGCAGGATAATCTATAAAAGATGGAAGATAACAAGAAAAACATGATAGCATACAATATAATCAACTAGATCTATGCTTGTGACCAATGAATCAAGAAATATATAAAAATGATACAGTAAATATGGGAAAGAAAAGACATTTTTTATTAAGAATGATTGGAGAGACTACAACCTTTATGCCTTGGTTTTGATAGTTCCTTACAATGGCTCCTTGCCTCTAACTTAACCTTTCCTCCAATAGCTCAAGAATTATTTTGGTAGAGTGTGAGTATGCAACACAATTCTTCTTCCTCCTCCCCATTGAGGATGAGCCAGTATTTAAAGGCATGGGAGGATAGGTATTGTTGACGATATCATGGGTGAGGTGGATATAAGATCCTAAAAGGGAGGATCTCAAGCTCTAGATGGTTCTAAACCATAGGGATGAGGCTCCATGGAGGTAAGCTTCAAGAATCCTATCGAAGCTTCCTTTTTTTCCTTAAAAAATTGAGCACCGCACCTTTAATGAAGAAAATGGGCGATGTTAAGGGGGTAACACCCTTTCAATGAAGGGAAAGAGAGGTGGAACCACTCTTTTGTTGTGTAAAAGGAGAATTTCTAACATAGGTAACACTTTTCATCAATGGAGAAGGAGCGTTACCAGCTCAAAACAAGGAAAAATTTCAAGGGGATAATTTCTTCCTTTCATTTCTCTAGGGAAAACTTTGAGGGATTGAAGCAGACAAGGAAATACCTATCTCATAACATTATGGTGAAGAGATTTAGGTGTAACAGCCATAAGAACAAAATACAAAGGGCTACAAATTAAGCATAAAAA
This sequence comes from Pseudotsuga menziesii, assembly GCA_001517045.1. NCBI lineage: Eukaryota > Viridiplantae > Streptophyta > Pinopsida > Pinales > Pinaceae > Pseudotsuga > Pseudotsuga menziesii. The sequence continues at coordinate 31,899 of LPNX010889926.1, read as the reverse complement.
CACTAAGAATTGATCATGTTAGTCTAATGAAAAGGTTATTGGAATGTGTAATTTTAATATTACATGTGTAATGATGTCCACTATGATGTTGTAAGATGTCTTGTCTACCATTGGAAGGCTTAAATAGCTCCAATATTATGTAAAACAGAGTTAATCCGACATGTACCATGGAAAAATATGCTCCTATTACCATTCATTATATAAAGATGTGGAAAAGCATTTATCTCGAATGTATTTTGGTATGTAATTATTCCATACCTCTTGGTATATACTAGAGGTGAAATAGAGCCTTTGGGCATATTGGAATATATTGTGGATTGCATTGTAACTCTATTGTAAAGTTGTGAAGCATATGTGGGGTGTGGAGCTCTCCTGTAAGATTGGATATTTTTGAATAATAAAGAAGACAAACCTTCCCATGGGTGTTTCTCCATTTGGGGTTTTACCACATATATATGATCGTATTCTTCTCTTGTCGCTTGCATGATTATTTTTGCTTGTATGGATAGAAGGCTAGACTAGTAGATCTTTGCTGTTGATTTACTTGTTAGTATAAATGTATTGTTGTATCATTTATGCATGTTCTCAATATTCTAACATGGTATCAAAGATAGTTGTTATGCTCTACCTTCTTCGGCAATTCTTGGAATTTTTTTACAAGCAACAATTCTTCAAATTTTTAGTTAGGTCCTCCATATTTTGTAGATTTGTCATATGATCTGTCAAATCCAAGTGGTATTTTCTTAGATCTGGACATTTTGCTACATGTTTTAGAATTTTTTTCAAACCCTAACCCTCACTGTTACTTTTCATAAATGTTGATAAATTATTCAAGTTTCTCTTAATTATTTCTGTAGATCTGGGTTAAAATTGATGAAACATTAACTTGCTGCCAAGGATCTACTTGTTTTGCAACAAATCTGGTTTGTTTTTTTACTGTGGTTGTGTTTGTTGCAGGTTTTCATAGGAGATGGCAACTGGTTCACACTTTTTTGAATTTTTTATTGCTTTGGGCTATTTGGAGCAAATTCGCACTTTTTCGTTTGTGGAAGCATGGATTTGTGCTCTGCCATAAGAAAAAGCATGAATAATAGAATCATTATTATACAAAGAGCACAAATACCCTTTATTTGGTGTTTTTTTCATCAAATTTTATTCTCTACTCTCGGTTTTCAACTGTAGGGTTACAGATCTATGTGTTAGCAACTATTAGGATATAATATCTATAAGGAATTTATGGGTTTTAATCACATTTCTTCTTTTGTAACAAATCATTTTTTTGTATTTAGGGTTTGATTATTTTTGTCACACTATGACTTCAAAGGTTGTTTGTCACAATATGACTTCAAGGGTTGGTTCTAGGTGGCTCTCTTGAAAGAGAAAGATGATTGATGTTCTCAAGAGTAAGAACTTATATGGAGAATATTTAAAGGTGATCAGATGAAACCAACCAATTAAAGACTTGACAATATGGGAAGATCGATGTGATCAAGCAAGAGGACTCATTAGACAAACTATTTCGGATAGTCTACAAGTACATATTGAGGTCAAGGAAAGTCCCATTGAGGTGTGGAAAACCCTAGATTCTTTATTTCACAACAGGATTTGAACCCAAAATACGACGACAGAATTTGACGACATCCGACGTAAAGTACGTTTCTGTCGGTTTGAAATGATGAAAAGTATTGTGCCTTCCGATTTCTTTAAGCATCGTCGAATTTCCAATTTCCTTAGCGTAGGTTTTTCGACAACATTTTGCGATGGACATGTATCAAATTTGAAATGGACATGTGTCGAATTTGTGATGGGCGCATGTCAATTTTGAGATAAGATTTGGAGGATGAGTCATCGAATATCCAACAATAGTGTATCGAATGTTCGACGACACTTGAAGAATGATTCGTCGGATTTTCAACACCATTGGGATATTTTTTTAAATAATATAAAAACATATTTCAAATAGTTTAAATGCATATTTCCAACTTTAACTAGGTTCATATCATCAGATATTCGATGACTGACGAATTATAAATATAAACATTTTTAAACATTCCGACATGTTTCCTATAGAAGCGACGGATGATTTGCAGAAATTATTTATTCCTCGATGGACGGTTTGAGGAATTGTTTTATTCTTCAACGGGTGGTGCAGGGAAAAAAAATTCTTCGAAAGACAGTTTGCGGGAATTTTTTTATTCTTCGACAAACCTCCGTTTGAAAAAATTGTGATCGACAATTGCTTGCTAGACTATGGGATGCAGCAAAATGAAGGGGTGATGGAAAATGTTATTTTCATGTACTCAATGCATGGGATTTAAGAGGAGAAGAATATTGATTTCAGTAGCCACAAAACATTGCAGGCAACATGGACACACTGAGGGGGGGAATGAATATCGTCCATTTGTAGGTCTAGAATTATAAAAAAAAATATATATTCTTTACTTTGGTAAATGTATGTATTAGTTGAATATTTCCTATATTAAACTATATCTATTGATGTTTTCATGTATTTATAAAGGAAAGACACCCTACGGCATATCGTCTAGAGGAAGTGCTTTCAGAACAAGTTTTGGATCAGGATCATGGAGCATCTATGTTTAATGGAGAACAAGTGAATAATAATATCGAACAAGATTATCATACCGATAATGTAGTTGAAGATGATGGTACAAATACATTGATCCATGATTCATTTAATGTTCTAATGGATGATGACGATGGCGATGATAATGAAAATATTGATGACTTTGATGATGTTCACGATATACATCTTCTCGAAAAGGGAGATGAACCCCTTTATGAAGGCTCCAAAACAAGTCTTCTCTCTCCTGTATTGTTGATAATGAACTTGAAGGTTATGAATGGTCTTTCAAATATATCAATCACACGGATGCTAAGGTATGTAAAATAATCCATCACATATATACCATCGTGATAAATTTTATTTGTATTCCTCTAATAATTGTATTGTTAACTCATTATTGATCATGATACAGATGAAGTTTGTTTTGTTAATATTATATATTTATTACATTATATATATATATATATATTGTTGTAGCTTGATAGCTGAATTTTTGTTACCATCGTTCAAATATTTTACCTTGCACATATCGAGATTTATCTTCCATCATGAAAGAGATTGGAATGCATTATCAAGCAATTCATGCATGCCCCGATGACCATGTTATATATTACAATCAGAATGAATTTGCAACAGAATGTCTGGAATGTCATATAAGTAGATATCAAACAGATCAAGTAACAAAAAAGGTGCCTCACGAGGTTCTTCGTTATATTCCCATCATTCCACGTTTACAACGATTGTTCAAGTGCAATAACATAGCACAATTTATGGATTACCATGCCAAGAACAAAATTCAAGATGATCATTATTTGAATGCCTACATATGGTTCTTCTTTTAGGGATATGGAGGAAAATTGGCCTCACTTTAAAGAAGAACCACGTAATATTAGGATTTCTTTGGCAACAGATGGTGTTAATCCATTTTCACAGATGAAATCCATTTACATGGTGTGGCCTATGTTTGTTATCAACAATAACATTCCTCCATGGTTGTCAATAAAGAGGGAGCACATAATGTTGTCGATGATTATTCCAGGTATTTTGTGTCTACAACTGTTTTATTTCTAATGTAGTTGTGGCATCTCATTTGTCATATTATGTTTCCTAATTTCATTTGTATATTTTTTTATTTTACTCTTGTGCATGGTTTATATATCTTAATGGTTCTCATAATTATATATGTTATATGTAGTTCAAATCAATCAGGTAAGTTCCAAGTCAAAGATATGAATGTATATATCGAACCTCTTATAGATGAGCTACTGAATTTATGGAATGACATCACTATGTATGACGTATCTAGACCAATATGGCAACGGAAATTTGAATTCCATGTAATGGTTGTATGGGCAATTCATGATGCCCCTAGGTTAACCCAATTTTGTGGTTTGTATTTTTAAGTTCCATTTTAATTGCATTTAATTATATCAAGTAGTTAATATAGTTTATATATAATTATAATTGACATAGATATTCCATATCTATATATTGTAGGTCTTCAGACAAAGGGTAAATTTGCATGTCCAGTTTGTGGTCCTAAGATAAAATCCCGTCGCTCAAAAAGATTAAGAAAGGAGGTGTTTGATGAGTATAGGCATTTCCTCTCTAAGAATCACAAGTATAGAACAAACAAAAAAATATTTTCAATGGGAAGCAAGAGACTGCATTAAAACCACGGAGAATTATACCTCACCTTTGGAAGATGCAATACAATAGAAATCGTCATCATGGTACGTATGGATCATCATATATGAATTGTTATGTATTTTAATTTTTATTGTGAGTTGTTTACTATAGTGGCCATATTTTGATTTATGATGTAATTTATTTATAAACTAATATTCATGATGTCCATCATGATCATGAAGGAATTAATGGGCTTCCACGAGGAATGAAAAGTTATCCTATACAATTCAATAGGCTGCCCTACTATGAGCACCTACAAATTGCTCATTTGTTTGATACAATGCATATTGGAAAGAATGTGACTGAAACATTATGGCGACTACTGGAGCTAAGGAGGGAGAACAATAAAATTGTGAAAGCTTGCAAAGACATTCAAGAAGGCAACCATGCAATGAAAGATATCATCTAATTTCATAGAAACGGAGACCAAGTTAATATAAACTCAATTCCATGGATGTTTATGGAGCAACAAAGCAATGTTGTCAAAGAAGTAATGCTGAAAATTAAATTTCTCACTGGATTTTGTACGAACTTGAAAAATATCATAAAAAAAGGTGATTTTGCGGGGGTCAAAACACATGATTGGCACGTCTTCATGAAGGTAATTATTATTGTTATGTCCATATGATTTATTTATTTTCATTTTATTGCATAATTTTTTTTTTCTTGTTTGTAAACTCTTTGTTTAATAAATGACGTGGTTTGTATATTGATATAGTATGTTCTACCTCTCTCTCTCCCGGACAACTTCGACAACAATGTCAAACAAGTTATATATAATCTTGGTAAATACATGAGGTAACTAGCGATTAGTTTCTTGTGCTTAGTGTTTCTTTAATACTCCGTATAATTTATATTTGTTGTTTGTGCACTATTTCATGATATGTAATTTAATGTTTTTTTTTGTTAAATATCATTATTGGTTTGCATCACTTGTAGATGGTTGAAATCTAATAAATCCATAAATGAGATATAAAGTATTGGAGGAGAGAAATTCCTCACCTCGTGTGTGAAATGCAGAAGCATATACCTTCATTATTTTTCAATGCACGGGAACACTACCTCATACACCAAGTTGAGGAGATTGAGTTGTGTGGACCTGTGTACTCAAGATCCATGTGGATGGTTGAGAGGCACTTGAAACTTATGAAGGGTTTGGTGAGACAACTAGCACATGCTAAGGATTCTATGATGGAAGGATATATGGTATACCAAAACATGTTGTATGGTAGTGAATATCTTCCTATTTTAGCGTTAAAGTTCAATTTACATCGCATTTGTGATCTGGACTCCAATAACAAATTTGAAGGGGAGAAACTGAAGGGGAAAGGTAGATCGAGGTAGGTGAAAGGTAATTATTAGATAGTGGATGTTTATTATATCGTTCATATTCTAATTGCATTTTCTAGTTATTGCATCAATTAAGAGCATATACTTTGTTAAGGAAATTTACACATGTCTTACATTTTGATGATTATTGTCATCAGGAAGTTGGTCGAGAATGGGATGCAATTCATTTATACATCGTAAACAATATTGAATGGATGAAGGTATCGATTGAACGATGCAAACAATCAGGTCATGGAATATCATGGGAAGGTGTGACTTTATTGGTAAAAGCAGCACATCGCAATGGAGATAGAAATCTTACAGAAATAGAAATCTATTTAGCATATGGTTTAAAAGATAAAATGGAAAGATTATTAATCAATCACTCTAAAAAAAAAAAAAATTCAAATTACATTTTGACGTACATGTTGTTCTTTTCCATGTATTGCTGCATAACTATTGAATCGTTGTGTAATCTTTTCATGTATTGCTTGTTGCAGGTAAAACACCATAAGGCTATGGTTTGCAATGGTTGTAGATATCGCATCAAAAAATTGGATGAAATAAAGAAAACATCAGAGTGTGGGATATCTGCAGTCTTTGAGGTGACCAATGTTTCATCTAGAAGTGACAAACATCCAGAACTCTCAAAAAAATAATACTACGGGTATTTGGAAGATATTCTACAGTGTGACTTTAAATCCTTCAAGGTAGTTCTATTCATTTTCAAATGGTACAAGTTACGATTGAATCAACATGATCCCGATATAACTATTATTGAACATGATAATGGATTTACCATGGTAAATACAAGGTTGTTTGAGCAAGGAACGGAACCCTATGTTCTTCCAAGCCAATGTGAATAAGTATTTTACTCGAAGGTTCCAAGTAAAGAGGGCTGGTCATTTGTTGTGAGACACGATCTAAGGGGAAAGTCGGTAAAGTATAACCTATATGATGGTAATGAAAGAAGGGATCTCTGGAAGAATAAGATGATGATAAAGAGCATGATCAACATGAGTTAGATGATGATGATGATCCAGTAGAATATTTCCAAGAATTAGTTGAATCAGATGATGTAGCAGACAGTTCCCATGAAGATTATACCGACGATGACACGATGAGCGTAACTGACTTAGATGATGATGATGATATGGCCAATCCTTACAATGTTGACTCTGGATATGATGATACGGATGATGACTTGGATGAAGAAGACAATGAAATATATTGAAAGGTAAATATTTAATTAGACCTATTCTTTTATCTTTCTTTTTTTTAAGATTTACTAACCTCGTCATCATCACCATCATCTTCATCATCATCATCATGTTGATCATCATCATCTTCATCGTCAGCACTATCATCATCATCATCATCATCATCATCATCATCGTGACCCTCATCATCATCATCGTCATAATCATCATAATCATAATCAGGTACCGTCATCATCATAATCGTCATAATCATAATGATCATCATTATCATTATGATCATCACCATCATGATCATCTTCATCATCATCGTCATCATCGTCATCGTCGTCATCATCATCATCGTCGTCATCATCATCATTAACAACATCATCATAATCATCATTGTGATTACCGTGATGTTCAGCATCATCATCTTCATCACCATTATGTTCATCTTCATCATCACCATCATCATTATGTTCATCTTCATCATCATCGTCTTCACCATCATGATCAACATCATCATCATCATCATCATCATCATCATCATGTTCATTATTATCATCTCCATGATGATGATGATGATCATCATCATCATCATCACCATCATCACCATCATCACCATCCACATCACCACCATCATCATGTTGATAATCATCACCATCATCGTCTTCATCGTCATCATTGTATTCATCATCATCATCGTCTTCATCATCACCATCATCATCGTCTTCATCATCATTGTCATTACCGTGATGTTCAACATCATCGTCTTCATCACCATTATGTTCATCTTCATCATCACCATCGTTATCATGTTGATCATCGTTATGTTCATCTTCACCATCGTTGCTTCATCATCATGATCAACATCATCATCATCATCATCATGTTCATTATTATCGTCTTCATGATGATCATCATCATCATCACTATCGTCACCATTGTCATCATATTAATCATCATCATCGACTTCATTATGATCAGTGTCTTCATCATCATCATCGTCTTCATCGTCATCATCATCGTCATCGTCATCGTCATCTTCATCCTCATGATAATCATCATCATCATCATCATGTTCATTATTATCATATTCATCATCATCCTCGTCCTCATCATCTTCATCATCATCATCTTCATCATCATGACCCTCATCATCATCATCATCATCATCATCGTCGTCGTCATCGTCATCATCTTCATCATCATCGTCTTCATCATCATGACCCTAATCATCATCATCATCACCATCGTCTTCATCATCATTGTCTTCATCATCATCGTCTTCATCATCATCATTGTCATCGTCTTCATCATCATGATCATCATCATCATCATCATGATCATCATGTTGTCATCATCGTATTCATCATCATGATCATCACCATCATAATCATCTTCATCATCGTCGTCTTCATCATCATCATCACCATCACCACCACCACCACCACCATCATCATCATCATCATCATCATCATCATCATCATCATCACCACCACCACCACCATCACCATCATCACCATCATCTTCATCATGTTGATCATCATCGTCTTCATCCTCATGATAATCATCATCATGATCAACATCATCATAATCATCATCATGTTCATTATTTTCATCTTCTTGATGATGATGATGATCATCATCATCATCATCATCATCATCATCATCATCGCCGTCATCATCATCGCCTTCATCATCTTGACCCTCATCATCATCATCATCGTCATCGTCTTCATCATCATCGTCTTCATCGTCTTGACCCTCATCATCCATCATCGTCGTCATCGTCTTCATCATCATTCAAATATATCACAGGTTGAAGTTTCCATATGTTTTCATATATAACATTGAAATATATCTTGATCATCATTATGAGAGGTACTATGCTTACTACATCCCATGTCTCATTTTCACTGGTGATTGAATTGTTATATATCTATCTACCTTATAGTTATTAATTCAATATAGATTTATATTAACTTTAGATTTAGTAAAAAGTAATAAGGATTAAAAGAAATTTAACCATGAAACAAAGAGTAAAAAATAAAATGGATTGTAGTAATATAAAGATACTATGATTTGATCTTCTTTAGTCTTTTTATTTTCCATTATTTTAGGTTTGAAATCTAGTTAAAAATTGAAAATTGAGAAGAATGGTTGGAATTCTAAGTATAAGTTGTCGGGGTTGCATAATTTAGATAAAATAGGGGTACTTGAGATGGATGAATTGGTTTATGCATTCAATAATGCAATTTAATCAACTAAAAATTGCAATTTGACCAAAAATTGTGTAGTCAATTGATGATGATAGCAAAAAAAGATCCAAATAGTATAGCATTTATACTACTTATTTGAACTATGCTCATTTATTTTAGTATATATATTTTATAATTGTTTAGGAGAAAAAATAGATTTTATAATTGTTATTTTACTTTTTTTTATTATACAGTTGGATAATTTTCCATTTATCACTTTTATGGTTTCAAATTTTTTATTTAATTTATTAACTTTATAAATGTGACATTTAAAACTTTAAATATAATAAAATTAAATAGCTTAACTCTAATGGTTGAGTGTTGTGAATTGTAAGTAAAAAGTTATGAATTAAATCTTCAGGTTGGTTACCTTTGTGAATATTATAGGCCTCACTTAATTAACTTATATAAAAACTATTTCAATTCAATATTACCAATTTGTTAATTAAATTCATGTTTTAAACTCAATATTACCAAATTGTTAATTAAGTTTATGTTTTAAATAAGCCAAGTACATGAAACAAAACAAAAAAGTAAATATGGATATAGTACATGACATTGATTCAACAACAAACATTTACATAGATGCCAACATAGCCATCTAAAATAATCTACACATTAAAATATATGACATTAATAATGTCACAACTACAACACTTGGGCAGCTTCCAAGCTACCAACATAATCATCTATGAATTACGGGTTCATATAGTGAAATTTTGCAAAATATAACAATGAATTTTACTTTTACTCTAAAAGTCACATGAAGTATATTTTATCCTCACTCCTACAGAGTCTACCAACCTCCACAAAATATTAACAATGAGTTTTCTTCCTAACAATGAGTTAAATGAGAGCAAGACTAACTCCCTCTCGTAGCCATTCTAGGACACATCATGAAGAAAACCCTCCCACCCAATGTCGAGTTTCAATTGATACCAAGAAAATCATGGAAGAATACATTTACAAATCCATAAGCATCAAGGGAGGCCCAAAGATGATGATGATCAACATGATGAAGATGATGGTGATGATGGTTATGATGGTTATGATGGTTATGATGATGATGATGAAGATCATCATGATCATGGTGATGATTATCATGATGATGAATACGATGATGATCAACATGATGATGAAGATCATCATCATCATGTTGATGATTATCATGATGATGAATAGGATGATGATCAACATGATGATGAATATGAAGATGATGGTGATGATGGTCATCATCATCATGACAATGATGATGAGGGTCATGATGATGAGGATCATGATGATGAAGACGATGATGATAAACATGATTAAGATTATGGTGATGATGGTTATGATGATGATGGTTATCATGATCATGATCATGACTATCATGATCATGATCATGATGATGAAGACGATGATGATCAACATGATCATGATGATTATCATGATGATGAAGATGATGATGATCAACATGACGATGATGACGAAGATGATGGTGATCATCATAATTTCCATCATCGTCATCATCATCATCATCACCGTCATCATCGTCATTACCATCACTCATGATGATGACGATGATGATGATGATGATTATGATGATGAGGGTCATGATGATGAATACGATGACAATGATGATGATGATGAGGGTCATGATGATGAAGACGATGATGATGAAGATGATGACGATGACGACGACGATGATGATGATGATGATGTTGAAATGATTATGTTGAAGATGATGATGGTGATGATGGTGATGATGGTGATGATGGTGATCATCATCATTTCCATCATCATCATCATCATCATCATCGCCATTACCATCATCGTGATGATGAAGACAACGATGACGATGATGATGATGATGATGACGATGATGATGATGATGATGATGATGATGATGATGATGATGATGATGATGATGGTGATGATGATGATGAGGGTCATGATGATGAAGAAGACAACGATGATGACAACAATGATGATGGTGATGATCTTCATGATGATGATGATGATGATGATTATGAGAGTCATGATCATGATCATCATCATCATCATGAAGACAATGATGAAGATGATGGTGATGATGGTGATCATCATTATTTCCATCATTGTCATTGTCATCATCACCATTACCATCATCATCAGCTCCATCGTCATCATCATCACCATCATCATGATCATCAACATCTTAATTTTCATCATCATCATCATTGTCATATACATCATCATGATCATCAATATCTTCATTTTCATCATCTTCATCATCATCATCATCATTGTCATATACATCATCATCATATTCATCATCATTATCATCACGGTCATCATCATCATCATCATCAACTTCACCATCTTCATCATCATCATCTTCATCTTCATCAACATAATCATCATCGTCGTTTCCGTGATCGTCATCATCATCATGATCATCATTGTCCTTGTTTTCATCGTCTTCACCATTATCGTCATCTTCATCATCATTGTCATATCTCCCTCATAATAGAAGTCTCAACATGTGGTGAAAATTTCCTTACTTCAAAACCAAGATAAGAAAATCATACAATACCAAATGATTGATAAGAACATAAAGGTAAGTAGATGGCAAATTATATGGGTAAACGCATGGCACATTAGATGGCACATTAAGTAAGTAAATGGCACATTATATGGGTAAGTACACACATTAAATGATTGATATCAACATAAATTCTAGACAAGACATTTGTTTTAAATAACACATTCAGTGATTGACATTGGTTTTATGTCCATTGTCAACTTAATAAAACACATTTACACTTATCGACACCAGCATCACAATTTTTCGACCTCTCGCACCTGTGGAAATTTCCATTACAACGTTTATCCATCCTTTGGGCCTCCAATGAGTATTGTCGACCTCTCGCGCCTGTAGAAATTGCCATTACAACATTTTTCCCATCCTTTAGCCCTCTAATAAGTAAGGTTTCAAAGGGATATTGCTGCAACTTTCTTTACGGTTACCAAGGGCCAACGATTTGGAGAGAGCCATTACGCTAACTATGAAGGGCCAATGGCTGGTAATTCAGTTACCAACCTTTCATTCAATGCCCTGTATAATTAGGGGTTTAATTGAGTAAGTTGTAGGTGTTTTCTTAAGTGTTGGTTGATGATTATTGGAGCTAGGTTATGACTATTTGAAGGTTTCTTGATATGGCTTGTGACTGTTTCAAGGCTACTAGGTCTAGTTTGTGACAGTTTGAGCCTGCCTATAAACCAACATCATTAAAAATATAGGTTGAGTCTGCCTAGATATGGCTTGTGACTGTTTCATGGCTGCTAGGGCTGGTTTGTGACAGTTTGAGCTTGCTTAGATTGCGTATTCACACGAAGGTCCCTCCCTATCAAAACTGGACAAATCCAACTAATAAAAATAGGATTCGTGGAGAGGAATTTCTTTATCATTCCCTTACGGGTGGGTGGGACTAGTGAGGCTTACTTTTCTCATTAAGGATGCGGATTGATTGTATGATCTAGTGATCGAGCTAAGTTAACTTTATGATTCACTAGATGATTGTATGATTTAAGGAGAAAGACAATAAGATCAATTTGCTTGTATCTAGTGCTTGCACAATCATATTTGAGCAAACTGGAGAATGTATTCAAGTTGGAGTTAACAACCTACATGGGCATTCATCAAATGTTCAATGTAGATCAATTGAATCTCTATTAGGAATTAATGCTTGATGATAATGAGGAAGAATATGTTGCAGTTACTCTTAAAAAGTTAGTTTCTAAAGTTGGCATGGAGCACAATGTAGATGCATTGATATAGTGTAAACAACATGAAATAGACAAGGAAATTTAAACATTTCCAAAATGGGCTAAAACATAAATTTCCTTAAGATGACAAGAAATACACCTTAAAGTAAATTTAAGCCATGTTTCCCCAACTAGTGGAAGAGTTGTTGGGAACCAACAAATCCTCAGCAAGGAGGTTTGATCCTATATGGAGTCATAGATAAACTAGGTTCATGATTGAAGAAAGTTGTGCTTAAGTGATCATCCCAAGAATTGTTTGAGTGTTCTTGTTTGGTCATTGTATCAAAGGTAGAGATGTGTGCATAATTATTAGTGCACAATGTACATTGTAGTGGCCATCTTTGATGTGCATCAGAGTGGCATTTCAAGTTTGTGTTATATATGTGTTTGTATTCTAATTGCACTTATATAACAATGTGACTTAGTTGCACTCATCCAAAGTCCAGTTGCACATGGATTTTGTAACATATCAGATTCAGACTTACATATTCACATAATCCTACCCAATTGAAGATGACTTATGCAATCCAATCATGTGTTGGATTCATATGTGATGCACCTAATGATGATACAATACCTCCCAACAACTACATCTACAATGTGTTGAATCATATTCCTAGAGTCCCCCTCACCTTGGCCTAGACATGGGGCCTCTCTGGGATGTCCAATGCTTGAGTGGGTTCCTTAGATTCCTTTTCACCCTTTGGTATTTATCCCTTTTTCACCAGTTTGATTCACTTTGACCCTTGAGGAGTCCATTTGTAGTATTTCCTAACTTCATGGGTCTAATTGAGATGAAAAGCATTCAATGAAAATACTTTTCCACTCAAACTCATAAATGAAAGTGACATTTTTTGGATTATTAGGTTAAAGTAACATTTTGGATTACGAAGTGAAACTCTAACTAAGTATGGTATCTTGGATTCATGTATGGAGCTAAATCTTGGTGAATACCTGATATCACATGAACTCTAACTAACCTCAACCATGATGGAGAACATCTAATAGTGAGTGACTTCTTAATCTCATCTTTAGAAGTTTTGAACTAAAGAACTAATTTGAAGTACACACCAACATCGACTTGTAAGGTACTTGTATAAAGTATAGAAGGATTAGAATAGCTAAATGCAAAGTAACTTAGCTCGATCACTAGATCATAAAATCAAAATAGGCATAGGAAGTTAACTTAGCTCAATCACTAGATGATTGTGTGATTGTATGATTCACTAATTTAGCTTGATCACTAGATCATACAATCAAAATTTCCACAGACCGCAGGGGTAAATGTATCTCCCCGGGAGACCTATCTTTATGATTCACCTAAGAAAGGTAAGAAGGGCACAAAGTTACTATAAATTAGTAGTAACAAGACATAACCTTTGAATATTGGCTGAATCTAAGGATTGAAATACATTTATGGGCATGTTTCAGTCTTAAAAGGTGATGAATAACAACATAAAACTAGCTTTGGTAAGTTCTAGTCCAATTTTGATGGTTAAAGCTCCAATTTTGGGCATGAGCAGGCATGGCAAGAGAACTCAATTCTCATTTACAAACTATTTGGAGGGATTTTGAGTGCATTGTGTGCCCTAGAATAACAATATGCAAATTTGATATAGACTTTTTCATTAGGGAAGGTTCCAAAAGTATAAACAATAGTCATAAAAGCCTTAAAAAATCCAGGTTTGTTGTGTGTTAGGGATTCATGTGTATGAAACGAAATCCCTACACTTTGAATATGTATGCATGCTTGCTTTGTATGCTAGAAAGCATACACAGTCAATAAAATTTGTTGTGTATGATTGCTAGCATACACAACAATCAAGCAAATTTTTTTGTTGTGTATGCTAGCAGGCATACAAAGCAAAAAAAATTGCTTGCTTTGTTTTGTAAGCTAGTAAGCATACACAGTCAATAAAATTTGTTGTGTATGCTTGCTAGCATACACAACAAAAAAATTTGCTTGCTTGTTGTGTAACACCCTTAGGTTATATTTGGGATAGCTTGTTTTTAGGGGCTTAGTCACACGTGCTAGTTGAAGCTGTAACAAGGACTTTGTAAAACTACTTTTGGTAGAGTTCATTAATAAATCATTGATGGAGTTGATTATGTGCCAAAATGTAAGCACAACTACTTGTGTTTTTTTTTGGTTGACATAGCTCAAGGCTTAAATGCAACCCCATGCTTATTATGCTCGGTGCACCCATTATATTTCCTTCTCTTGCTTTGAAGAGAAGGTAGGCCCTAACCATACATACAAAATTGTATTTTATGTTGTAGGTTAGATATGTCTGACACTGGCAATGGAAGTCAGGAATTTATCCACCTATATAGACTCAAGCTTCTTGTGCAAAGCATGCTTTCCACTTGTATGAGGATAGCCATTTTCCAATTCATTACTTTAAGGGTTCAACAATAAGAGAGACATATTGTTATGCAGCCTGCTTCAACCAAAATATTGGTAGCTTCTTCCTTATTCACCCCTTAGTATACTTAGTAAAACATGGACTTAAAACAAGGATTCACATAAACTTTGTTGGAAATTAATGGATAGTAGTCTAGACATATATATGCCAAAATAAATAGCACTGGAGGGATGGAATTATGAGGGATTGATGTCTAGAGAAGGAATTTTTTCTCCTTGTGTTGCATAAGTAAGTATTGTGGTTTTCAAACAATTGATCCAACATAAAATTTCAATTGTGGTATACTTTGAAAATCCTACCCTTTCCTTTCAGTTATAGAAATTGTCTTGATAATTCTATACATCCTTTTTCACCTTAGTGGTGCCATAGGCTAGCTAGGGCGTGGAATGGAAATTGTAGTATAAATGAAACAATTATTCCATGAAATTTTTAGGTCTACTCTTCCTTTGTCTATACTCTATGTTTCCCCATTTCTGGCATATCCTTGCACCTTAGATCTGCAAACTCAAGACTGCATTATTCATTTTTTCCAAAACCTGCAAACCCTAATTTCCCTATTGTTTGTCTATTGTTATCTCTCATATACCTCTCAACGTTTGGTTGTAACCCTAAAAAATGGAAGTTTTCCATTCCATTCATTAAGAATCCCATTCAATTGAACCCTAAACATGAATAATTCCATTCAATTCAACCCTAAATGATGGATTTGGATGCAACTGATACAACCTCAAAACCATAATTGCTATCGGGACAATATTTGGACGGGAGTTTGTTGTGATGAGTTGGAAGTTTTTCTAAGTTATATGTAAGCATACGTGTGTAGAGTAAGCAGAGAGGAGTGTCCAAGAAAATGAATAATTAGACCAATGTAGACTGGAGAACTGGCCTGGAAGTTGTGTGATCAGGTCAATGTAGTGTTAGAAGCTCTCAGAATGTGAACTCATCTATAGAGGTTGAATAAAGTAATGCATTTCGTCGGATATCCGACATATATGCTATACCACCAAAATCTTAAATTCGTTTATATTGTTGATGTGATTGTAAATTCAAAATTTAGTCACTTGTATTTCTTATGTATTGTAACCCGATGTTTATTCTGGGATGTGTCTGTAATGTACTTGAGTCATGTCATGCCCCGATGTTCCTATCGAGAGGTTCTATAATGTAAACAAGTCATGTCAAGTCATTGTGGGTAATCCTCCTATTGGTTAAGGGTTAAAGTCCCTGTAGTTCTGGGGCACTAGGGTTGTTAGAATCACCTAGTGAATTCGGCCCTAGTAGGGTTTTGTCAAGTTGGGAATTAGTATAAATAGAGAGCTAGCATCTCTATTTATCACACACTCACTCACACTCAGTTGTAGCGCATAGATGAGGAAGAAGAAGACACTGGGGATAGGAAGAAAGAGGTTACTGCTGTCGAGAGATCATCTTACTGTTTTGGGGTTTTACTTTTGGTGTTGATTCTATCTCTGAGGAAGTTGCAAGGTTTTCTCCATTTATGGTTTCCCCGAGGAAAAACATTGTGTTCATTGTCTATTGTGTTTGATTGTTGTGCTTGTTATTCTCTCAGTTAAAAGATCCTAATATAATGCTAGTTTAATGTTAAAAATCTAACATATATGACTTTAGCCATGTCTACAGAGAGCACAATATGAGTGCAGATCGTTTATCCAAGGAATCATTGAATATGAAGGTTGGCCTCCTCTCCTTCTCGTAACTTTTAGAAAGAGAAATCATTGAGGAAGGCATGATACAATTAATTTAAGATCCTTTTGATTTGTGCAGCATGGTCTTTTTTGTTTCTTTCTACTATGGGATACATCAGCATCTTTCTTGTTTTAGTTGGGGATACTAAGAGTTTGTTTTCATCCCCTCAGGGGTGTGTTTTCTCCACCCTCAATGCCCCCTTGGATAAGTTGTTTGGGCTTCTTATGTTCTCTGTGTGGTATTGCTACATCAGTCATCTTCGGATTTTGGGTTCCTTCCCTCCCCTTGAGATATTTTTTGATACTTATGATCTCCACTCATTGATGGACTAACTTATTTCCAGGACTATGTAAAAGTTACCTTTTATTAACTACTGAACTTCAAGCTGGAACACCTCTTTTTCTTCTAAAAAAAAGATACAAAATATTTGCAAATGATTTTATCACATATAGTGATATCCGTAAACTGGGTCTTTTATATTTTTGGGTGAGGAAACAAACTAAATTAAAATAGGTACACCTAATAATATTGTGTAAAACATAGTTTGTATTTTGAGATTAATTGTCAGAAGCATTTAATATGGAACGACTTGATATCTATATCGTGTTAAAGGACTATATGTTGAATTGTTATACTAGGGAATTATTGATATTATTCAGGATAATGATATCAACATTATGTCATGCTTATAATTCTTTCCAATTTTTTTGTTGGTATTTTGCTATTATTTGCCAAAAAAAAATTCTGGCCATGGTGCAGCTAGAACCAAACAGGTATTTGTCAGACCTGTCTTCCAACAACGAGGGGAGTTTGGGAAGGCTAGAGGAAAGTGATACATCTAGTAGGTCTACAAGGGCTAGATCAACTAGATGTCATAAGATCAGAATAAAATTCAATAAATGCATGGAATATTTTCTCAAAGGAGGGGGGTCATGTTCTTATGATGATGAGACAGTAGGAGACATTGAGGTGCCCTTAAAATACAAACACCTAGTGAAACAATGGGTTCCTGTAAGTTTTAAACCTGTGCAGAGAAGCAAAGCATACAAATTTCCCTAAGCAAAATAAAGATCACAACACATCAATCACACATAAACATAGAGATTTACCCTGGAAACCCTTAACTGGGAAAACCAGAAAACCTTGGAGCCACACCTCCTATTTTCTCTTCATTACATTATGAATCCTCACAATACAAAATATAGGTTTTCCGCAACATCCAAATACCCTAATCCGTTAACCCGAATTAGAAAAAGACTCCCAATCCTTAACCAGGATTAAGTTACATATTTTTAGACAAATTCTAAAAATAGCCACAAACATCTATAAATAGCCCTAAAATCTATAAATAGCAGAGTTGCAGCGCTGACATGGGCACCTCCCCTCCATACGCACATGCAAAGAATATAACATATACCCAATATTCTCCCACTTGTTGTTTCCTTTGCATAGAAATGAGTCATGTACTCATAAAGTCACAGGTTCAGGGCATCAATGGCCATATATTCTCTACACCAAGAGAACGTCTCTGAACTAACAGAATTTGTTAATGAGTCTGCAACATTTTTCACGGTGTCAACCTTCTCTAGCAGCACCTTCTTGTCTTGAACCATATCTCTCATAAAGTGATATTGCGCATCAATATGCTTTGTCTTAGCATGATAAGTAGGGTTATTTGCCAGGAAGATTGCACTTTGGCTATCACAATCTAACCTTACACCTTTCTGTACAAACCCAATACCTGAACACAATCTTTGCAACCACACATCTTATTTGCTTTCATGAGTGGATTCCATGTATTCAACTTCTGTAGTTGAGAGTGCAACTACAACTTGTCTCTTGCTCATCCAACTGAAAGCTCCTCCAAATAGGTTAAACACATACCCACTTGTAGATCTTTTATGATCAAGATCTCTAGCCCAATCTGCATCAAAAAATCCATGTACATTTACTACTATGTCTGGTCAAGGTCTTCCTTGGTAGCAGATTGCATAATCTGTGGTGCCACACAAAGATTTGAAGACCCTCTTTACAACTGTCCAATGCTCCTTTCCTGGATTTGACATATATATGCTCAAAACTCCCACTACATGAGCAATGTCTAGTCTTGTATAGACCATTGCATAAACTACCAACTTCACTGGCATATGGAACCCATGACATGTCTTCTTCTTTTTCCTGTGTCTTAGGACACTGCTCTATAGATAACTTTACACCTATAGGAATAGGAACCTTGACCGACTTACTTTCTTGCATGTCAAATCTCTATAGTACTGTCTCAACATATTTTCTTTGATTTAAACTGATCATTTTGTTTCCACGTTCTCTTCTTATCTCCATTCCCAGAATGAATTTTGCAGCACCGAGATCTTTCATATCAAACTTGGAGGACAGTTGAGACTTCACCTCCTTTATAACATCTTTGTTGTTTCCAATCAACAACATGTCATCAACATACAGAACTATGTTAATGAAGTGATCACCAACTTGTTTGGAATATACACAGTGACCGACTTTGCTTCTCACAAACCCCAATCCAAGTATGTATGTGTCAAAATTTTGGTACCACATCCTTGGAGATTGCTTTAGACCATAAAGGGACTTCTTTAGTTTACATACCAACTCATTCTTTCCCTTTACTATTAATATGAACCCTTCTGGTTGTTTCATGTATATTTCTTCTTCCAAATCCCCATGTAAGAACGATGTTTTCGCATCCATCTGCTCTACTTCAAGATCACAAGCAGCAACAATAGAAAGAAGAAATCTAATAGAAGTTAATTTTGCAACTGGAGAAAATATTTCACCAAAATCAATCTCCTCTACCTGAGAATATCCCTTTTCTACCAAGAGGGATTTATACTTATCCACTTTACCTTCTGCATTCAACTTCTTTTTAAATAGCCATTTGATCCCAACGGCTTTTTTCCCAACTGGTAACTAGACTAGATTCCAAGCTTTATTTTTGTCCAAGGAATCCATTTCTTCATCCATGGCCTTTTTCCAAAGACCACTATCCTATAGATTAATGGATTCCTTCACATTTCTAGGATCGTCATCAGTAATAGACATAGAAAAATGAGAGCAAAAATTAGGAGGGGAATACCTTTCTGGTTGCCTTATTTCTCAAGATGATCTCCTCAAAACTGGATTATGAGATTCTTCTTCTTCTGGTTCCGCTTCTTCTATTGAGTCGCATTCTTCACCTTCTAACTTAAACTCTATTTTATCTGGTTCCTTTTCCATTGGATTCACTTCCTTTCTGGGTACTTCTTTGACCTCTTGAAACACAACATCTCGACTATAAACAGTATTCTTAGTTATAGGATTCCAAAGCTTATACCTTTTCATACCATATTTATAGCCAATAAAGATACACTTCTCAACTTTGCTATCCAACTTGCTCCTTTTCTCCTTTGGAACATGTACATAAGAATCACAACCAAAAAAATTTAGATGCTTAATAGAGGGTTTATTACTAGTCCATACCTCTTGTGTATTTTTATCAATCAATGCTAATGTGGGTGATCAGTTTACCAAGTAACATGCCATCTCCACTTCTTCTGCCCAGAATTCTTGTCCTATCCTAGCACTGCTTAGCATGCTCCTTTCCTTTTCCATCAACATCCTATTCATCCTCTCAGCAACTCCATTTTGTTGAGGTGTGTATGGAGTAGTATTTTTCCTTGCTATACCACACTTCTTACAAAAGTGCTCGAATTCATTCCCACATAACTCTCCCCCATTATCTGTCCTCAACACCTTTATTTTCTTTTCTGACTGATTTTCTACAAGAGCCTTAAATTATTTAAACTTGGAAAATATTTCAGATTTCTTTTGAAGGAAATAAATCCATATGTGCCTTGAGAAATAATCTATAAATGAAACATAATACACATATTTTCCTAATGATGGAACAGGAACAGGTCCAAACACATCACTATGTATTAATTCTAGTATTCCCTTTGCTCTTGTAGCACCAGATGGAAATCTTACTTGATTTTGTTTTACATATATGCAATGTTCACAGAAATCAAAATCTAGAGTGCAATCAATCATACCTTCAACCATACCTTTACCTTGTAATGCTCGAAGTCCCTTTTCTCCGATATGCTCCAATCTTTGATGCCATAGCATTGTCTTTCCTCCTAATGCAGTCAAAGTTTTGTCATCTTTACCACCTTCATCCAACACAACAGAATTGTTACATTCGTCAATAATGATTTTTCCCAATAGTTTGTACAAAGTTCCATACCGAACTCCCCTCATCAATACCATTGATCCTCAAACCATTTTGCAACTGCCATCTCCACACACAATCTTTACACTTGCAACATCCATATTTCTGACAGATATCAAGTTTCTTACTAGATTTGGAATGTGTAGCACTCCAGGAAGAGTTATAATCCTTCCATCCTTCAATTTTATCTTGACTCTACCATGTCCAATGATATTGGATGGTAAATCATCTCCCAAGTACACATCTCCTCCATTGTACTTTTCATATTCACAAAACCACTCCCTATGAGGGGTCATATGACATGACGCACCTGAGTCAATCAACCATATATCACGTTCTGAAGGATTACCCGTGGAAGCTAGGTACACATCCCCTCCTTCTTCTGAGGAGTTCTTCGCCTCTATGGAAGGGGTCTCCTCATATCCCTTTGCTTTCTCAACATTCTTAGATATGCAATCCTTTTTATAGTGCCCAGCTTTACCGCATTTCCAACACTTCCTTATTCCTTTTCCCGGGGATTTCAATCTACCCTTAGATTTAGATCTCCCCTCGGATCCTTTATTTTTGTTTCTCTCCTGCGGGCGACCTCTCACAGATAAGGCATCCATGCTATGATTATCCATGGTTTTCGACCTCATCTCTTCTGATAGTCGAGATGATACAATTTCATCAAATTTTAAGGTCGCCTGGATAGCACTTGTTAGAATAATCAACCCATAGTATTACCCACTTAGACATTAATTCATTTATTTTTGTCTTATTTGCCTAGTCCATGAGTCCCACCATGTGCAAGTTGCTAATTGCCTATCCATAGAGGTCAAACTTGCCATCTTTGACTCATGTAGCGCTTGGGAAAGCCTTAGGAATCAAATCTACTTTATTCCTGGCCTCCTAGGTGCCTATCTGCTTTTTCTGCTTTATTCCCTGCTTTTTCAGTGTTTTAAGGCACATAGGAAAGCAAGACTAGGTGAGGTGAACTAGTTTCTTGTCCTCTTCATCCTCCACTCTTTTCTCCATGAAAAAGCATGTATGAGCTTCCATTCCACTACTCTTTAGCTTTCCCATGTGCCCTTGCCAATTCGTGAGCTCCATGACAGATTTGGGATCAGCTTTTTACACGTATGGGGGATTTGCCTATTTTGAGTAAGCCTGCTTTATGCTAGTTTTGGATGCCTCCTTATGCATTCGACCTCTTGATGTATTATATATATTCAGAAACCTATTTTATTACAGTTTTGGCTATTGTACACTCAGTTAATATAATTTTGTGTTACAGCTCCATATTCAGTCTCCATTGTTAGCAATTTTGCATGATCAATTGATAATTGTTGTGGGTAAAATTAATCTACTGCTGGCCTGAATTTCTACATGGTATCAGAGCCATTGTATGTTGTTAATCTCCTTCAAAAATTGTTTTGCAGGTTCGACATCAAGACTGGGAGCCTTCTACTGACAGCGGGGACATATTTTCTAAAGCTATGGATTCACAGAAAACTATCTTGACTCCCTTCAACTATTTTGAATGGAAAGCAGAGATGGAGATATTATTGAGAGCGAAAGGCCTCTACAGGGTGACTATGGCTACAGAAGCAGAGTCCAATGCTACTGCAGAGAATATCAAATGGCACAATCGGAGAGATGAGGCCTATGGCCTCCTATGTCTCAGTATTTCCCGAGACCTCCTTTTTCATCTCGATGGATTAACTTCACCGGATCAAGTATGGGAGAAGCTTTCTGATATTTTTGGAAAGACAGATGAGATGAGGGGACATCAGATCGAAAATGAGCTGATTTCTCTGAGTCCCAGTAGCTTTGAATCCCTGCAGCTATATTTCTCCAAGTTCAAAGCACTAGTTTTGCAGTTGAAGTAGTGTGGTATCGAAAAGAAATATGATCAGTTCGTATTGGCCATCCTCTCGAAGCTAGGACCTAACTACTCAGTCTTTTTTTTGACCTTCTATGCCACAAAACTCACAGCTCGAACCTGGAAGATTCCTAGCCTTGCAGATTTCATGGAATCTCTCACACAAGAACAAGACAAGCTAGTGATGATGGGCACCATCAAACCATCCAAAGATCAAGATTTGATTGCTGGAGATTCGAGGGTGGATTCAAAAAGCAAAAAGAAAGCTAAAAACCCACCTGAGCAAAAGAGAGACAAGAAGCAGCCTCCAGAGGATCAACAAGGTCCCAAGAAAAATACCCAGAAGAAGAAAAACAAAGGTGAAATGAACAAGTGCTCATACTGCAATAAGGGAAATCATACTGAAAGCTCTTGTATGAAAAAGTAGATAGACATGCTAACTCAACTGCTGGAGAAGAATGGTATCTCCCTTCCAGAAAGCTCAAAGAAGAGAGAAGGAGGATCAAGTTCTGATGACAGAGAGAGAGTTCATGCTCTAGTTGCTGGCACATCAAGCTCACCCAGTTTTATCATAGATTCTGGAGCTTCAAGCCACATGGTTTCGACTAAGGAGGCTTTCTCCTGACTGGATATGTCGAAAGGACCATCTATTGTACTGGGAGATGACTCTCTCACTGAAAGTAAAGGTAAAGGAAGAATAGATCTTGATCATGGTCAGTTCAACAATGTGCTGTATGTCCCTGGTCTCGCCTCCAACCTTCTATCAGTGTACCAGATCACCCACACTGGGTCTCCTAAGAAATTCATATTCTCCCCCGATGAAGTTGAGATCACAAAAATCTCAATTGGTAGAGTCATTGCAAAAGGAGTAGCGAATCATGCTCAAAAGGTATACATGTTTTCACACTTCCTACCTTACTAAAACCCCTCTGCTCTTCTTATCCATGCTAATGAAGCTAGCAAGCTATGGCATGAAAGATTTGGCCATCTAAATTACAAGTATCTCTCTGATCTTAGTGATAAAGATATGGTCATAGGGTTTCCCAAGATAAAATTTTCCAAAGGAGTCTGCCAAGGTTGTATCCTAGGAAAACACCCAGAGCACAAATTTGAGAAAGCTAGTCATGAGAGAACCTCTGCACCCCTCGAGCTGATTCACAGTGATGTTGCTGGCCCATTCCCTCATATGTCCATGATTCAGGCCAAATATGCATTGACCTTTATTGATGATTTTTCCAGGTATTGTTGGGTTCACTTCATGAAACACAAGTCTGAAGTTTTTGGCCTATTCAAAGTCTTTGAGGCTTTGGTTGAAAACCAGTGTGGAAGGAAACTCAAGGTCCTCAGATCTGACAATGGTGGTGAGTATGTCAAGTCTGAGTTTATTAACTATTGTGTGGATGTAGTTATTCAGATGCAACATTCTATCCCTTACACACCACAGCAAAATGGTGTTGCTGAGAGGAAGAACAGATCACTGAAGGAGATGGCAACATGCATGATGGAGGCCAAAACTTTGCCACCAAAGTACTGGGCTGAAGCTATAAAATGTGCAGCCTATATCTAGAATAGGGTGCCTCACAAACAGCTTGATGGCATGACTCCCTTCGAAGCATGGAGTGGGCACAAGCCAAATGTGACCCATTTCAGGATTTTTGGCTCAAAGGCTTGGGCTAGAATCCCGACATAGAAGAGGAAGGCTTTGCAGCCCCAAAGCCAAGAGTGTATTTTTGTGGGATACTCTGAAGATTCAAAAGGGTACAAGTTGATAAAATTGAGCACAAACAAAGCCTTCATTGAAAGGTGTGTTCAATTTGAAGAAGAACCCCTTGCAGAAGTGGAAGTTGGTGAAGCCTCTTCACCACCTAAACCTCAAGAAGTAAGTAAAGAGTTTGTTGAACATGCTGATTCTGATTTTTCTGATGGATATGAGTTTATTGCAGACCCAAACATCCCCACAAGGAATAAATGGGCAGCCAAGACACTACATGCAGCAGGAGAGCTAGCTAGGGATCCCAATGACCCAAGGAGGACTAGATCTCAATTTGAGAGTGGTCTGTGCATGAAGGATCCTATGTTTGCTGAAAAATGATATTTGATGGTGGAGTATAATCCTCAAACATATGAAGAAGCAGCAGGAGATCCAATATGGCAAGCTTCCATGAAGGAGGAGTTCAGCTCACTCCAGAAGAGCAACACATGGGAGCTAGTGGATCTTCCTCCTGGAAGAAAGTTAGTCCAGTGTAAGTGGGTCTATAAGACCAAGTTTTCTTCTGATGGTTCACCACTGAAGTACAAGGCTATATTGGTAGCTAAAGTCTACTCACAGGTTCATGGCATCGATTACAATGAGACCTTTGCCCCAGTGGCAAAGATGGATTCCATCAGGCTAGCTCTAGCCATTGCAGCCTCAAGGCAATGGGAGGTACATCACATGGATGTAAAGTGTACCTTCCTGAATGGATATCTCACTGAGGATATATATATGCAGCAGCCTCAAGTTTTTTCTACTAACCCTTCTCTTGTGTGCAGGTTGAGAAAGTCATTGTATGGGCTAAAGCAAACCCCCAGGGCTTGGTATGCCAAGATAGATAGCTTCTTGCTATCTCTGAATTTTGTTCGGTGCAAATCAGATCCAAATGTCTATTTGAAGTCTTTTAATGGTTCATTAATGATCATTTTGTTATATGTTGATGACCTCCTCATTACAGGAAACTCACAGGCTGAGATTGCTTCCTTAAAAGGAGCTATGAACCAAGCCTTCTCCATGACAGATTTGGGGCTCTTAATTCAATCTCTGGGGCTTGAGATCTCTCAATCCAAAGCTGGAATAAAGGTGCACCAGTCCAATTATGCCTTGGATTTTCTGATCAAATTCAGAATGCAAGATTGCAAAGAAAGCAAAACTCATTTCCTTTCAGGAGTGAAGCTGGAGGAAGATGATTCTCCACCGATGGTAAACAATACATTGTATAGACAATTGATTGGATGTTTATTGTATTTGACACATACTCGACCTGATATTTGTTATGCATTAAGTGTGGCTTCTAGATTCATGGATCAGCCTCATGAGATCCATTGGAAAGAAGCCAAAAGGATCCTTAACTTTGTTCAGGGAACAAGGACACATGGGATCTTCTATAAGGCAAAATCTGATCTTGATTTGATTGGATTTACTGATAGTGATTGGGTAGGTGATATCACAGACAGAAAGTCCACTTCAGGGTATGTGTTCATGCTTGTAGAAGGGCCAATCAGCTGGTCAAGCAAGAAACAGAGTGCCATTGCACTCTCATCTACAAAAGCTGAGTACAGAGGAGTTGTTAATGCAGCTACTCTTTGTTTATGGTTGCAAGGTTTACTTGGAGAGTGTGCTTTCGAACCTAAGTACTCAACTACCATCTACTTTGATAACCAGAGTACCATTCGAATATGAAAAGATCCAATTTAGAAGCAGAGAACCAGACACATTGAGATTCACATGCACTACATCAGAGAGCTTGTGCATGATGGCACCATTCACCTACTCTTCTGTTCATCTTCAGAACAAGTAGCTGACATCTTCACAAAATCATTTTGTGAGAAGACCTTTAGCAATCTCAAATCACTGCTGGGGATTGCTAATCATGCTGTCAAAGCATGAGTGGAGACAAGATTCTACAATTTTGTTTTACAGTCCATGTTTAAGGGAGGATTTTCCCAAGTTGGTTTTGCCTCTTTCCTTGTTTATTTGGACTTGCAGTATGTAAAAGGGTGACTAAGCCTTGTTGCTAGGCCCTATATTTTTTATTTATTACTCATAAATTCAGGCTTAAGGGGGGGTGTTAGAATAATCAACCCATAGTATTACCCACTTAGACATTAATTCATTTATTTTTGTCTTATTTGCCTAGTCCATGAGTCCCACCATGTGCAAGTTGCTAATTGTCTATCCATAGAGGTCAAACTTTCCATATTTGAGTCATGTAGTGCTTGGGAAATCCTTAGGAATCAAATCTGCTTTATTCCTGGCCTCCTAGGTGCCTATCTGCTTTTTCTGCTTTATTCCCTGCTTTTTCAGTATTTTAAGGCAAATAGGAAAGCAAGACTAGGTGAGGTGAACTAGTTTTTTGTCCTCTTCATCCTCCACTCTTTTCTCCATGCAAAAGCATGTATGAGCTTCCATTCCACTACTCTTTAGCTTTCCCATGTGCCCTTGCCAATTCGTGAGCTCCATGACAGATTTTGGATCAGCTTTTTACACCTATGGGGGATTTGCCTATTTTGAGTAATCCTGCTTTATGCTAGTTTTGGATGCCTCCTTATGCATTCGACCTCTTGATGTATTCTATATATTTATAAACCTATGTTATTACAGGGTTGGCTATTGTACACTCAGTTAATATAATTTTGTGTTACAGCTCCATATTCAGTCTCCATTGTTAGCAATTTTGCATGATCAATTGGTAATTGTTGTGGGTAAAATTAATCTACTGCTGGCCTGAATTTCTACAACACTGCCTATTACAACAATTAGGTTATCCTAGGAATCCGACAAAGAACACAATAATGTAATACATTTATCCTCTTTAGCCATTTTAATACCAACAGAGGTTATCTGACTTACCAGAGTATTGTAGACATTCAAATTCTCTGTTACAGTTTCATTCTCATCCATTCTGAGGTGAAACAACTTCTTTTGCAGAAAAAACTTGTTCACAAGGGATTTTGATTGATACAAACTCCCTAGTTTTTCACATAGCTTTACTGCACTATCTTCACTAGATATCTTCAAAAACACAGAGTATGATAAGCACAATCGTATTGTACTCCTCGCCCTTCTTTCTAATTTATCCAAAACATCTGGTGACATTGCAGTGGCTTTCATACCCGGATCCACAACAATCCATTGTTCCTGATTTACCAGAAGATCCTCCATTTTGAGCTTCCATAGCTCAAGATTCTGGCCCTTAAATTTCTCGATCTCGGTTCTTGAAGTGCTCACCATTCTCTTTCAATGCACAAATCAACACTGCAAAGCTCCCACTGAACCTAGGTTTATCACAAACACGATATCTATCAACCGCATCAAACCCTTAGCAGCAAAGGCATCCCCCTGATGCCAAAATCGAGCTTTGATACCACATGTAAGTTTTAAATCTATGCAAAGAAGCAAAGCATACATATTTTCTTAAGCAAAATAGAGATAACAACACATCATTCACGCATAAACATAGAGATTTACCCTGGAAACCCTTAAACGGGAAAACCAGAAAACCTTGGAGCCACACCTCCTATTTTCTCTTCATTACATTATGAATCCTCACAATACAAAATATAGGTATTCCGCAACATCCAAATACCCTAATCCGTTAACCTGAATTAGAAAAAGACTCCAATCCCTTAACCAGGATTAAGTTACATATTTTTGGACAAATTCTAAAAATAGCCACAAACAACTATAAATGGCCATAAAATCTATAAATAGCCAAAATTTTCTTTTGGGATCACCGAGCTCTAGCACTGACATGCACACATCCCCTCCATATGCACATGCAAATAATATAACATATACCCAACAGTTCCTAGGGATCTTCCCACAACAAAATTTCAACCCAAAATCTGACACCTTGCATGTCTGAAATTCAACACTTATCTATTGCATTTTCAACACATACATTTTTTTTTGTCGTCGGTGGTGTAACGTCAGATATTCGACATTCTACTAATGTGGGTCAAATATTCGACAGACCATTGTGTCGCATATTCGACCATTTTTCCTTCCAAAGTGCCAATCAAAATTGCATAAACCATCGAAAATCCGACGTCCTCCAACCCTTGAAGCATCGGCCATCCAACAGACAGAAGTGTCAGAGGAATGGTAGCATCATCATTTTCTTATCCATAAAGTGTCAAAAATCTGACATCCTCCGACCCTTGAAGCATCAGCCTTCCGATGACCAGAAGTGTCGAAGGAATGGTGCCATTGTCGGTTTTTTATCCAGCAAGTGTCAGATAACCGACGTCATCCGACACTAGAAGAGTCGGCCTTCCGATGCATTCCAACACTTTACCCATCGATCGTTCGACGGGGGAAACATCGGAGTCATGACACGTCCGTCGAATGTGTTTACCTGAGAGTCGGAAGCACGTCGAAAAAGCGACGCCTATTGATGGATTTTTAAAAAAATCCAAAGATTAACTATGAGTTCATGCTCATATATTTTGTCTCTTGTAGGAATCAACACATAATATTCCTATGGTGTGTCCTCTTGACAAAAATCTAAATCAACCAAAGCAGCCATCAAAATTCATTAGCAAAACCTAAATCTAAAATTGCAATTCTAAAATTTCAACTGTCTTCCACAAAGAATCAGAATTTTAGTTAACTGTGAGGCTACCCTCATGTTGACTGAATCTTTGTAGGTAATAATAATTTGTATCGTTTCATGGTCTTATTGTCGCTTCCATCATCACATAAATCCACCTACAACATGTCCTACTAACATAGATCTCAAACATCTAGCAGTCAATGGAAATTTCCTCACTTAATTTCTTCATTGCATAACCTCAATAGTATGAAATGAACCTAGAATTGCACACAATAACTCAAATATAAAATCACTTGTTGGAATTTCTATGCAATGAATTATCACTTATGCATGTAAAAATAGCACAAACAACATTCTTAAAATGATTTCCAAAGGTTATTCTAACTCAAATCATGCATCGACACATCAATCGTTACACATCTATATTGTCATTATATTATGATTATTACTTTCTTTAATTGTTCATTTTCAAGGTGTCTCCCTTCTTCACCCGATTGCAACATCAAGAGTTCACTTTTTCCCTTCATGATGGAAAAGAGGTCTCATGCTAGGACAACATCAATAAAAGGTTCATGGGATTCTTGTGCAACATTAAAGGAACCATAACCGAACATCCTTATGGTCTCACATATGGCATCACATCCACAACATGAGTATACTGCTCATTGATCCTTGGTTATTACTATTAACTAGTTCAACTATGACACACACTCATATGAATACATGAAAGAATTTAACAAAATTTATTGAATCAAAGATTCACAACTTGGTCCATGCTCTACCTAGAAATAAGATACTCGTACATGCATTCAATATTCCCAAAGCTAGCATAAATAGATCAATTCATATAATTAAACATGGTTGAGGGACTCTTACCAAATCCCAATTCAATACTTATGAAAATTAACATAACCAACTCATACCTTTCATGGTTTTCATCGATATCCTTGTTGTTACATTTGATGGTTGTTGGCAATACCCTTGTTCATGGGTAGATCATTATAACAACAATATCATCAACATCATCAGTCTTGGTTTCATAAGTACATCAACAACCAGATTATATTATCAGGTAATAATCATTGAGTATAGGAAATAAGCTATTCATATCCCTTATGTGTCACTATCATCGCTCAATACCTAACATATTATCATGAATAATATGTCTCAATATGATCACTAATTCATGCAATCTCCAATAATTCATTCACTTACATGTACAATGTCATTTTCATGTTCTAATCACTTATGCAAAGAAAACAACATCAATCACATGCTTATCATTCATGCAAGTAGTTTCCCCTTACTAGGGAAATGCAAGAAAAATAACAAGAGTAACAATGGTATGGATTTATCCTCCATCTTGATCCTTTATCCTAGCTTATAATTCCATAGTCATGGATTGCTCAATGGCTTCCTACCATTCATATTCAAACATTATCCATGACAATTTTAATTAATAGACATTGGTTTCAGCCTAGAATTTGACCACTGAAGGAAACTTGTTTGGACCAGACATTGGTGAGTTGACAAGTAGCTCAAATGATCAAGCAAAGGTTAATATGTGGAGTGTGTCAAAGGGCTCAAAGAGAGAGTCTTTACATTCAAAATTGTCAGACATTTTGGGAGCTAAGTTTGAGAATACAAGTGAGAACAAACCTGAGTTTGAGATTACAAGCAAGAAGAATCAGCAAGTTTCTGAGCAGTCAGTGATGGACTTGAGAGAAAACACTAAAGAACTGCCAATTTTTTCAAATTTCTCTGAGCAACATGGTTCATTGTTTGCGTTCAATTCCTCCTCAGTCATGGATTGCAGGCCTGCAGAAAACAAGTATGTTGAGTATGTTCCCATGATTGGGGAATGTTCCAGTAATGGTACCTCACCATTATTCTGAGATTTTTCCCTGTATAAAAGACAGCTGTTAGAATTGACCCTAACTGAACTATCTTAAATGTTGTTTCATATAAAACCCCAAAAAAATTAAAAACAAAACTAAGTTTAAACTTGCAATACCTTACTCTCTTGCAGAAGGTGTTGATGTCCTTGTCCAAGGTATTGAGAAGACTAATAGCCTGTATAACCATGTTATCCACTCTATTGACATTGAATTTCATGTTGGCTCTGTTGTAGCTGTGCCCAAGACCCAATTGAGCCTTCTCCAAGTCTATGTGATTCAAGATATGTGATTTCAACTCAATGGCAGACAAGCTTTCTAAATATACTTTGTTGTTACAGAAGGGTACCTAACCAAACAATAATTTAGAAAAGTCACTTCCTATCTGATTCATAAAAGACTTCTACTAACAACCACTTAATGGAAAATTAGCTCGGAGTCATAGCTAAGGGATGTAGACACTGGTTATGCTCATCTTGTTGTATTGTTGATTTAGATATTAGAACACTTTTTGATGATTCTATATTGATGACAAATTGAGTATCCTAGAGAATACGTAAGGAAGACTTTTAATAGTTTTCTTAAATTTCTTTGTTTTTGAATGATGG
>LPNX010889922.1:90469-132072 GCA_001517045.1 Pseudotsuga menziesii | reverse complement strand
GTAAAGGGTGTCAAGTTGCAAAGGCGAAATGATACAAGGCTTAGCGGCAATGAGAACAAAGATGAGGTCTTATACAACGAGCTAAAAGCGTGGAAGCCGACATCAGGCTCATAAGCGCTAGCAAGGCATATGCAAATGCAATTACAGCTTGAACATTAAGGTGAGGCCCATAAATAGTTGTGAATCCAACTAATAATCCTGTCTCGAAGAAACAACAACATCAGGATCATATTCAGAAGAAAAGATCCGATGTGGGTGTTGCTAGGGTTTTACCCCTAGCTTGTACGAATGAGTACCTACTAAGGACAATGGATTCCTTAGTAGCAGTTCAATGATATGTGAATTAAAAGCTATAACTGAAATAAAAAAATAAATCTAAACATGTTCATTAAGCAAAACAGTAAAAAGTAAATAGAAATTTTGTATTGATCTGACCTCCAATGTGAAGGTTGGTGAAGCCCTTTGCGGTGATCCGAGTCGGTGGCTCCGAGCTTCAAGCTGCTTCTTCTCTTTCTCCAATGGTGGAAATGGGCCAAAAGGGGCTCTCAATGGTGAAAGTATCTCAATGGTGAGCTAGGATTTCACGAGCAATTTTGGCAGAGACAGGATACTTGTGATTGTGGATTTTGAATAAGGGGTCTCCATCACTTATTTATAGTGGTGGAGTGCTGGTTTAGGGTTAGGGTTTCAGCTGTTTAGGGTTTTTTCCTCCTTTTCCTCATTATTTTATATTTTTTCTTCCTTTTTGGAGATTTTGGATATTTTTTGGAGGAAAAGAGGGTTTTATGGCCTTTTGGAGGCATTTTAAGCCTTTTGGAGGCTTTTTAGATGGTTTTATGGGTTTTTGATGGAAATATGGTAGGAAAATGGACAAATGAGCCATGTAATGGGGCAAATGAGGCAGTGAACCATTTTTTGGGTGTTAACAGATTGCCCCCTGATGTGCGAGGGTAGGAGCTCATCGTATGGCCGATGGACATCATAAGTCATATTTGTTTTTCCTGGGGTGTGGAGAAGAGAAGGAACCAACTGAAGCCCGGAACATCGATCTCGAACCAACTGCAAGGATTGAAAAGTATATAACCTCAATAATGGATGAGGAATCATCTGATCATCTGGATGAGGCGGGCATACCCATGCTCGTATCAAGATACATAAAAATAACTGTGAGGCCCGAAAATAGGGACCTGTAGGATACATAGAAAACCACTATGTATATCATAAGTGTCCAGAGGGGACACAAATATGGAACATACTGCTGGGATGACCATGTCTGAGCTGAACAACTGATGCAATGGAATGATAGCAGTGCTACTGAATGTGGTTCCAAAGGAACTAATGAGCTGCTGGACCAAAATGACAACAGTCGTACTTGCAATGGTACACTGATCTGGAACTGAACTGGGTACTCAAGGAAGCATGGAACTGGATGGCTTCCGAATACAATCTCCAACGCAGCCCGGACATCCATGGGAACATATAACTTGGCCCTTCCAAAGTGACTCACCAATGTTCTAGAGTCAGGGGAAATCCGGGGTCTTCGACCCATAATGGAAAGGATATACATCCTGCGCGATTCTCAACGATGCGATTAAGGTGCTGAAGTCGAGCATGTGAGAAACAACTATTCAGAGAGGCAATGATGACTCCTCCCAAAATGGTTCGTAGGCACTCACCACAGATGGTGATGGGTCCAAG
Organism: Pseudotsuga menziesii; assembly: GCA_001517045.1. Lineage (NCBI taxonomy): Eukaryota > Viridiplantae > Streptophyta > Pinopsida > Pinales > Pinaceae > Pseudotsuga > Pseudotsuga menziesii. Next base: position 130,374 of record LPNX010889922.1, on the reverse strand, counting down.
GCGCAGGGGCCTCTAGGTCTATCCTCTGGAATAGAGGGGTTGTCGTCGACATAGGGAGACCTGCAACTATCAAGGCAATGATGTTTCCTTGACAGGAGCGCAAGGTGAAAAAATGAACTGTGATAGTACTGATGGCGGGAGTGATAAACTGGGGGGAATAACTAGGCAAGTAAAGTGGGTGGACTCAAACTTCCTTTGTTCAGAGTATGATGGCGGGGATGATCGAGCAGCATATGAGACTGACTAGTGGTAAAGGGATCATATCGGTATAGCATCTAAGGGTGAATGGGCTGAGGGAGACTCAAGCTGTGGTAAAATGGTAGGAGACTGCAAAATACTCTGAACAAAGGCGACCTGATTGGGGGTGCTGCCGAGAGGATTGATCATAGCGCTAAGACGCACGGGGGGACTTCTTCATGGGTTAGGGACCTAGAAGAAGTGTGGATATAAAATGGTACTGTCATGTGGATTTTACGAGCCCAGGACAGTTCATGCTCATGGTTGCTTTCAATTTTAAGGAGTCTGAAAGCAAATAAGAAGACTTTGAAGTAATGGAATGATACTGTCGTGTGGATTTTACGAGCCCACGACAGTACATGCTCGTGGTTGCTTTCAATTTTAAGGAGTCTGAAAGAAAATAAGAAGACTCTGAAATGATGGAATGGTACTGTCGTGTGGATTTTACGAGCCCCTGACAGTTCATGCTCGTGGTTGCTTTCAATTTTAAGGAGTCTGAAAGAAAATAAGAAGACTCTGAATTAATGGCCAGGCAAGGAGGAAGTGTTCGATCAAGGAACATTTATGATGACCAGGACTGAGGGTGAGGGGGAACACTAGTGGGCCTCCTTGCGGGGTGAATGAATGGTGGAAAAATAACGAAACATTTGCAGTATGACAGGAGTGGATGGCTCATGTAAAAAGTGTGGAACAATCTGATGGTGGCTGATGTGGCGAGCAAATCGAGGCAGCAAGGTGTTGGGACACAATGTTGAAACGGTTCCAAGTGAGAGCAAGAAATGATCTCAAGCATTATCACGAGCGCGGAAAAATGAATCCGGCGATATCAACAGTGTGAAAAACGGAGAACGGCCGAAGTGGCGCGTAAACTGAGGCAACAAGGTGTCGGGGAACAATGTTGAAATTGTGCCAAGTGAGATCGAGAAATGATCTCAAGCATCATCACGAGCGCGGAAAAATGAATCCGACGATATCAACTGTGTGAAAAATGGAGAACGGCCGAAGTGGTGCGTAAATCGAGGCGACTAGTGGTGTCTAAAAAGGGATGAAAATTTGACGTAGAAAAAATGATGCAACGAGGTGACCATCATGACGGTCTCGTCGTGCTGATTCCAAAAGTGTAGCTAGGGATGAATGGGACGTTGTTTCTGACGAACGGGGGGTACATCAGGCCATGTGTCGATGTGGTGCTCTATAATGGCAGGGTCAAGACCGGGCATTTCGGTATAGGACCAGGCAAAGACATCACGGAATTCTCTGAAGAGTTTGTTGTATTCCTCAATTTCTTGCTTACTGCAAGAGGCTCCTAAAGTGATGAGTTTGGGGGTGCCTCCTGGGGCAGCGATGTCAATTTGGATGACAGGTGAGATGTTGGCCATGTTACCCACTTCGAAGGCGTCAGGAGCAAGAATAGGGTCCTTGAACCAGTCGACCTTGTGGGGAAGGAAGTCTTTGGATTCAACGGCAAATTGGGTAGCAGTGTTAGAGAAGGATACCTCTAGGAGGAAGTAGGAACGATGGTGCATGTCATCCCAGGGATAATCCGGGGCAGTGAGAGCCTCGAGAATCTCCTCATCAGTACGGAATGTTTGTGTCGTCAAGTCGGTTGACGAGGGAGTAGTGAGGAAAGAGATCATGTATATGGTAGTAACCTCTTCGGACGAGGAAGAGACTGGGGGGTGGATTTCCTCAATGGTGAGTGGTGCCGTCTCAAGATCCAGATTGTTCATCTCAAAGAGAGCTGCTCTATACTTGAGGAGATCGGGACAGTGATGGGAGTAATGCACGTAGACACTGCATAAGACACAGGAGTGGTTAGTGCGCAGGGATTTGTCATGAGGCATAGGGGTTGGATCTAGATGGACAACCGGGATAGTGGGGTCGTCGTCAAGCAGTTGCATGTATTCATGCAATGACGGTAACTGAGGACATAGGTGAGTCGCATGGCCCAACTCATCGCACAACGCGCATTTGGGAGGAGCACGAAACAAAGGGGTATTTCTGACTGTCTTAGGAGGGGGGACAACAGTGTAAGGTTGGGGGCCTCTGCCCCCAGTGGGTTTGGTAAGAGGAGGGGGGGGTTTCATGGAGGACGACAGGGTAGCGATACCGGGAGGTAGTTGACTAGTAGTGAAAATGGGTTGCACCGGTTTCAGGACGACATCTGGTGTCGGCGGGGGAACGGGAGGCGAAAGATACCAAACGGGTAATCCTAAGGTTAACCCAGGGAGGCTGAGGGTAGCCATGACCGGGGCGCTAACCACTCCTCAGGGAGGGAAGAGGAAAGGAATGGTATGGATGGGTGTAGCACCAATGTGACTAGGTACCAAAGGGGTTTTAGGCAACAAGGGCAGTTGATAGGTAGGAGTTCACGTATTATGGGACAGGGTACATATGGCTTCAGAGGTGGAGCAATATTGGTTCCGTCAGGTCTGGAGGTTGACCTCATCGGAGGACATCATCAACAAGTGGTGGGTACCTAAGTCAAGCACGGGTTGATCAGGAGCAGCGTAAGTGATTTGTTGTTGGGTTGTCGCGTTGGCTTGAGGGGGAGCCAATGGTTGGGTGTTCACTATGCCTTGGGTTGGTAAGGGGTTTTGCAACACCAAAGGTGGCTACTGAGGTTGTGGGGGGTTGGGTGGTGCTTGAGGAGCCGCCTGCCCTTGGCGGCAGGCATCTTCAGCCCAAAGTTTCCGAACGCACTCCGTGTGGGGGCAAAAATGTGTGTAGTGGCCATAGACCCCGCAAATAGAACAAGGATAGTTTGTTCGCAAATTCCGGCCCCTGCCGCGGTTTTGTTGGCCCTGGCTACGTTGGTTGTTGTGGTTTTTCTACGGGGTTTGTTGGGTGTAAACTTTCCCTTGGGTAGCAGGTGGATTCTGAGGTGGCGCAGGTGCTGGAGCAGGCTGCCGTGGATGATATGTAGGTTGAGGCTGCGCAGGTGCAGCAACCTGAGGGGGTTGCTGATAGTGCTGTGGAGCGGGTTGTGGGTTTTCCACATGGGCTGCCTGTGGCGGGTAATAATGAGGTTGGGATTGTGACGGAGCAGGAGCTGGTGCAGCCTGCTGGTGATGGTAGGGCTGAGGTGCGACCGGGGGGGTGTAAGCGGGAGTCATATGACCGAAACACTGAGGTGGACATGAGGGTCCATGGGAATGGTGGTGATGTGTCATGGGAGCATATGAGTTGGGTGCGCCAGACTGTGAGGTAGCCCATGAAAATTCAGGGCCAGGGATAGGACGTGCTATGGAAAATGGTTGAGGCTACGAAGAGACACGGCCAATGATGCCGTCGGCAGCGTGGGATGCCCCCGGCGCATCGCGCTGGGGGGAATCTTCGCGAGGGGCGTCAGGTATTATGGTATAAAGATAACCCAACTGGGCATAAATGAGATCGAACTGTTGGGCTTTAAGGATAGCCTCTTCTTCATACTGGGGTCTTTCGGATGCCACATCTTTAACAATGATGGGAAGGAGGGATTTGAGGAACCAATCTAGGAAGATCCGGTCATCTAACTTGATTTTGCATAGGCTACGGCGTCGCCGCCATTCATGAATGTGGTCCGTGATGTGGGTAGCCGTGTTTTGTGTGCATGATAGTAGGATCTCAACGCCTGCGTCATAGCGGACAGGTAACTGGAAGAACTGCAGGAAGTTCGAGGCCAGGGACGTAAAGGTGGCATGGGTTCCATGGGGTTGCTCGATATACCACTTGGCAGCAGAGCCAGTGAAAGTGTGCTGTAATAAACGGAGGCAAATAGAGTCGTCTACTATGGAGTTGGAGGAACACCATAGATGGAAGGACATGATATGGTTCTGTGGGTCCTCACCTACCTTTCCCTCGAACTTAGGGATGTCAGAGGGGAGCTTGGTGGGCATGTGAGGCCACGCAGGGTCGTGTCGGATGGGGTCGTTGGTTAATATGGCTAGGTCAGGCAGGTTGAGGCTAGCCATGAATGGAAAACTGGATGAAGGATGTGACACGGTAGTGGGTTGGACCAGGTTGGGGCCGATGCCCCCAAGTGGAGGGGTCATGTGAAGGAGGTTGCCCCCAAGTGGGGGAACTAAGGTGGTATAGGATGGTCCTGCACCACCATGGGTGGTATGGATCACTAAAGGAGTGGGGATAGGTATTCCCGCTGCGGGAATTGGTACTGTGAGGGGAACAGTAGAGGGGGCCCCCATGGAGGGCATACCTAAGGTAGGTGTGGTAACAGGTGTCGTGGTGGATGTGCCACCAACGGTCCCTACCAAGATGGGAGTGGGAGTCACGCCAGCCATGGGGCTAGTAGGAGCAGTGTAAAGTGGGTTCTCGGATTCTGGCTCAGAATCGGAGGTAAAATAAGGGGCGTCAGTATCTAGTGACAGAGTTCTATGCCACTGACGAGTGGAGTCAAGTGAGAAGGCTCGAGATCTATGATGAGCGGTATCAAGTGATGATGACCTGTGTCGATGACGGGTGGTGTCAAGTGAACTGTGCTGTGGAGGCTCGCCTCTGAGGTGTCAAGAATGTCTTGGAGACTCAATGGTGACAAATGGAGTCAAATCTCTGTGGGTTGAGGTAACTACAAATCAGCTCAAAAAACTCTAATGCAACCGAGTGTGCAGAAGGAGAGCTCAAAAAATAGGGTGCTCAGGCCAACAACCAACTCAAAACACCCACTGTAACTGCGTGCTACAATAGGCGGAGTGTCAACAGAAATGGTCAGAATACCAAAAAACAGCAGGTTGCCTACGAAAATAAAAACCGGTGGACTCACTAGACCAAAAGAAGGTAAGGGAGCATGCAAACACCTAACTAAAAGTATTATGACTTAACTAGACATATCCTCTGCAAGGTGATAAAATCCAAGTCAGACAATATGAATAGGGAAGCCAAGTGGCTAAAGTATCCCCCTACCGGGAGGGACACCGGGTAGTCAAATCCTAGAAGAATGGCAACTAAGATACCTCGTTCATGACATGTCCAGAAAGGTAAATCTGCCGCTTGGTCCTTTTACCGCAATACCCCTATATAGGGTATCCCAAGAACTACAAAAGGTATCCCTTCAGTTACTGAATGGAGTTCGGTATTCCACTCAGACCTCCGGAACCAATCTCACGACTTCAACCCTCCTAAGGGAGAGGCCCTCTGATAAACCGGTTGTGACCGTGTCAAAAAATACTAGGGGATTTTGGTTCCCTAATGGACAACAACTATGTCTCAAGTGTAAATAACCGAGGGGTGTTATTGGAAGCCTATCCCCTCGATCCTACCTAACTAAAAATTCTTTTGTGTTCCCCAAGTGGGGTTAGAATGTTGGTTGAGTTAAGTAGTTTTTAAGTCTCACTTGAATTAGGTGACATATTATGTGCTGGTGAGGTTATGAATCCCAGAAGAGAAGTGCCAGGGAAATTTCTTAAATATCAATAATACTGAAAGAAAAATTTTACCATGCAAAATTATGTGAATAAACAATGCTGAAAAATTCTGTAAAGGGGGACAAAAGTGCAGGTAGAACAGATGGTTGTGCAGGTGCAAAAAATATGGCAGCAAGGGGGCTGGGTTCAAAAGCAGGAGCAAGTGCAAAAAACCAGATCGTATCGGCGGTCGAACTGTGGGTTTGAAGGAAACAGGTGCGAACAGATCGCGGGTTTTTGAAGAAAAGACGCGGGCGGACTGCGGGTTTGAAAGAAACAGGCGCGCTGAGGTCGCGGGTTTCGGGAGAAAAGACGCGGGCGGACCACGGGTTTGGAAGAAATAGGCGCACTCAGGTCGCGGGTTTCTGGAGAACAGACGTGGGCGGACCGTAGGTTTGGAAAAAACAGGCGCGCTCAGGTCGCGGGTTTCGGGAGAAAAGACGCGGGCGGACCGCGGGTTTGGAAGAAACAGGCGCACTCAGGTCGCGGGTTTCTGGAGAACAGACGTGGGCGGACCACGGGTTTGGAAAAAATAGGCGCGCTCAGGTCGCGGGTTTCTGGGGAACAGACGCGGGCAGACCGCGGGTTTGGAAGAAATAGGCGCGCTCAGGTCGTGGGTTTCTGGAGAATAGGCACGGGTGGACCGTGAGTTTGGAAGAAACAAGTGTGCTCAGGTCGCGGGTTGAAGCTGGAAAGGCGCGGTCGGAACGCGACTGTGAAGCAAAAAACGGCAGTTTACGGCGGCCGAAAACGACAGCCGAAAGGACAAAAAGAGAAATAAAATAAATTAAAAAGCCAGCAGAGTCACCAAAACTGTTGCTAGGGTTTTACCCCTAGCTTGTACGAATGAGTACCTACTAAGGACAATGGATTCCTTAGTAGCAGTTCAATGATATGTGAATTAAAAGCTATAACTGAAATAAAAAACTAAATCTAAACATGTTCATTAAGCAAAACAGTAAAAAGTAAATAGCAATTTTGTATTGATCTGACCTCCAATGTGAAGGTTGGTGAAGCCCTTTGCGATGATCCGAGTCGGTGGCTCCGAGCTTCAAGCTGCTTCTTCTCTTTCTCCAATGCTGGAAACGGGCCAAAAGGGGCTCTTAATGGTGAAAGTAGCTCAATGGTGAGCTAGGGTTTCACGAGCAATTTTGGCAGAGGCAGGATACTTGTGATTGTGGATTTTGAATAGGGGGTCTCCATCACTTATTTATAGTGGTGGAGTGCTGGTTTAGGGTTAGGGTTTCAGCTGTTTAGGGTTTTTTCCTCCTTTTCCTCATTATTTTATATTTTTTCTTCCTTTTTGGAGATTTTGGATATTTTTTGGAGGAAAAGAGGGTTTTATGGCCTTTTGGAGGCATTTTAAGCCTTTTAGAGGCTTTTTAGATGGTTTTATGGGTTTTTGATGGAAATATGGTAGGAAAATGGACAAATGAGCCATGTAATGGGGCAGATGAGGCAGCGAACCATTTTTGGGTGTTAACAGTGGGTCACTTTAGAAGAAACACATGTGACTTTGCTATCTTCTATAAAAGGTAAAGTCAAGGCAGAATCAACCGAAGAAGATTCTATAGCACCAAGGATCGAGGGTTTATAATCAGTAAGATCAACCTCAGAAGGTGAGCAAAAATCAACAAGGGAGATAGAGTCTGCAGGAACAAACTCAATATCCAAGGATTCAAAAAATTCAGAAGAAAAATCAAACTCATCAGGATCACTGACTTGCTTTTCAAATGAAGAATCAAAAGACTCAACAAAAACCAACATAAGAAAAAGGCAAGGCTTACTAAGCAAATCAGGGTTAGACTTAATAACAACTGAAAAAGAAGGTCATACTGTATCAAAGACTCCAGGAAGACTTCATCCGAAAGGAGGAAATCATCTGAGATAGGACACATATCTGAACTTTCAAATGGATGGACAGAGTGGAGAGAAGGCTCTACAATCTGTATAGGATGACTCACCCGATCAACTGCTGGGACTAAGTCCCGAGAAGGTAAGCATGAAAACAGAGGCTGCTTCTCAGTAGCAATTGAACATAAAGGACAAGAGGCCACATAGTTCACCTGTGGTGGGGTGGTGTCTACAGAAACACTGGGAACCAATAAAGGAAAGACTTGGTCTCTAGTTGGGTCAGGAGACGGATCAAGAAAATCCAACTGATCGATAGTGACAATTTCTTCACCATGATTAAAGTACATCACACGAAAGAATGTTGACACCACAGCTTGCATGGCATAGACATAATCACGTCCAAGGAGCATATTAAAGTCCAAGGGGTCTTCTATTACCATGAATTCAACTAAGACAGTCTTCCCACCCAAAGTAACAAGAGTTTGAGTAAGAATTCCCAAGGCTACACAAATTCTTCTATCAAATACCAGTAACTGACTAGCAGTCAACACAAGGCTGGGAGATCCCATACCTCACCAAGCACGAGCAGACAAAATACTAACTGAGGCTCCTTCATCAACAATGCAACGAGCAATTGTATAGGGTTCAACTTTGACCTTTATCTGGAAAGGTGCATGGGAAGGAAGGTGCGGCTCAACTAGGCTATCCCAATCAAAGGAAGAAATCTAAGAGCTTGGTGGGGGTTGATCCAAAACAAGTTCAGTGCCCCCTTGTTTAGTAAGAGCTGAACTGGCAGTGAAGAGAATGTGACTAGTAGACACTTCACTCTCCAAAGGAAGAGTGGGATTGATCGATACTGGGATCGATTCAACCGCTTGGTGAAAGTCACTCTCCGAAGGGAGAGTGGGATTGACCAAATATGGCATTGGTTCAATCACATGAGGAGCACTCTCCGAAAGAAGAGTGGGATCAAGCAAATATGAGATTTGTTCAACCACTGGATCAACCAAAAGTTGAGTAGGATGTTGAGAAACTATATGGTGTTCAGAATAATGAAATCCATGAGTCTTGGACCACACTCTTCGCACCTCTGGGATAGCAGGGCACAGATGAGTAAGATGATCTCCCTTGCATAGCACACAAGGGAACTTAAGATGATGCTTCGAATGACCAGTTTTCTCAACGGTATCAGCATGACTAGCAGTGGCTGACTGTTTGCTCTCAACATGACCTACAGAGGATGAGAGTTTTCCCCCAGCATGAACAACAGAGGCTGGGTGACTGGGTCCAACCTCACTAAGAGAGGCTGGTTGTTGAGAGACTCCATAATGTTCAAAAACGAGATGACCATGAATCCAAAATCTTTGCACCTCCGCAATAGAAGGGCATTTATAAGTAAGGTGGTCTCCCTCACAAAGCTTACAAGGAAACTTGAGCTTGCGTTTTGAACGAGTATACTTGTCAACAATGTCAACATGACTCACAGTGGTTGACTGGGCACCATCAACATGCACAGCAGAGGCTGAATGGTCAGGATCAACATGCTTTGCAGCAGTTGAGTGTGTGCCCCCAGCTTGAGCAACAGAGGCTGGGTGAACGGATCCAACTTGAACAATAGAGGTTGGATGGGGAGGTTCAACTTGAAAAACAGAGGTTGAACAAGTGCACTCAGCGTGAACACCAGAGGCTGAGTGACAGGATCCGAGATGACCTGGAAAGGTTGGAAGGATCCCACCAACGTGAACACCAGAGGCTGGATGGATGGATCCAACTTGAACAACAGAGGTTGGATGGGAAGGTTCAACTTGAAAACTAGCGGTTGAACGGATTCACTCAGCTTGAACACCAGAGGTTGAGTGACAGGATCTGACATGACCTGAAAAGGTTGGAAGGATCCCACCAGCGTGAACACCAGAGGCTGGATGGATAGCTCCAACATGAACAACAGAGGTTGGATAGGAAGGTTCAACTTGAAAACCAGAGGTTGAACGGGTGCACTTAACGTGAACACCAGAGGTTGAGTGACTAGATCCAACATGACCTGCAGAGGTTGGATGGGTGCCCCCAGCATGAACAACCGAGGCTGGGTGGAGAGGTTCAACTTGACTTGCATAGGTTGAACGGGTGCCCCCTTTCTTATGTGCTTTCTGCCTATTCCTCCTTCTTTTACTCCTTTTAGACTGCCGGTTACTAGTATCAGTACTTTCACCGCATGAGGTAGAAGGAGGAGGAGAACTAACTACAGGTGAAGGGGTAGCAGTGTTTTGATGCCCTTGATATAAGGAGCTTACTTGGGAAGCATCAGGAGCATTCAAGACATTTGGAGTGGAAAACAACCACACCGGTAGCCCTAGGGTGAATCCTGAAATATTCAAGGTGGCCATCAAGGGAACACCAACATTCCCTGTGAGAGGAATAGAACAAGGAGTTCCCATCAAATGGATCTCTTGGTTGGTGTTCAATAGGGTGTTAGCCATAATTTCAAAACAAGAGACAAAGTCTGAGGTTGATGGTCAACCAAAATTACAAAGCAGACATCTAAAAGCCCACTAAGTACAGACAAACCACACAGCACTCACTAAAAATTCCTAAAGCCCAAACAGACAAACAGGTATAAGATGTACTTTCCAGAAGAAAGCTGATGAACAGTTACTTGGCGTCCTTGAGGGGTTCTCAGGCACAAGCGGAGGAATCACCCACCACCCTCCTGGACTTTCCACAAGGGTTACCTTCCAAGTCCGTCCAAGGTCAACCAGAAATAACCTTCCGGTTTACCTGTGTATGAACCCTAGATGTCAAAGAGACTAAAGGCTACCTCAACTAAATTGACAGTCTGGGGGGACAGTCGTCAGCTGAACTCATACGCATGGGCAGGGTAGTTGAGCCCGAAAATTTGTCTAGGACAGAATCCCCAGATGCGTAAAACTCCTGGGTTACATTTTGACAAGGATTTGGAGGGTTATCTCCTATGTCCAAGCCTTCACGCAGCCTAGTTCTTAACTCCTGTTTGAGAGGAGCTTCCCAGAAACAATCAATGTAGAAAAGGATTTACCTAGTGATAGGCCAACTACGTCTGAATTTAACACTTGTGGGGAGTTAAAAATCCCTATCCCACAAGTCTTTCCTAAGCTAGTTGGTGTATGACCCTATAAAATAAAACTTACTAATAAATTTTAAAATTATATCGTTTATTTTAAGGGCTGTTATTAGTTAGAGGGTAAATGGCATGAAACTTATATGGTGTTTTGACTCAAAATTTGAAACAAAGGACTAAGCAAAGAGAAATGAAATGCAAAAAGCAAAAACTATTCTCTTTATATTTCTTTTTCAAATAGAAACTTGAAAGCCAAAAAGAACAAAATTCTTTTTATATTTTTCCAAAAACAAAGATATGCTATGCAATCTAGACTAAAAACCTAATCTACATGCATATAAAGCAAACATATGTTTTTGTCTTTTTCTTTTATAAATGCAAAAGAAAAAAAATCAGCCTATGAACTAATGCAAACAAGTACTGTAAGCAAAGCAAATAGACAACTACTCTACTCCCCACAAACAAACTCTAGGTCTCCCTAAAGTTAGATATCAACCTCACTTAAAAAGAAGGCTTACAAAAGGGAACAAGCCAACAAATTTGGAATGAAGGGACTGAGCACAAAGACTGACATAAACAAAGGTCAACAAGTCCTAAGTATCAATCTAAACCTACAAACAAAGGCTGCTCAATACCTTGTCCAACAAGGTCAAACCAAAGAAGGAGGTAAGGGGGCAAGCAGTAAAAACAAGTTCTTTTTAATTTTCTTTTATAAATGCAAAAGAAAACTACCTACAAAGCAAAGCATGCAGATAATAAGAACAAAGCAAAAGGAACTTTTGTATATAACCACTAAACAAACTCTAGATTGAACTAAAGTCAGCATAAACCCTACTTGGAAGAAAGTCTTGCATAAGAGACAAGTCAACTATTTGGGCATGGTGAAGTTAACCAACAAAAGAAGAAGGAAACCAGCACCAACAAGATTCTGAAATCAACCAAAGATCACTACCAGAGGCTGACCAAAAACATAGGCGAAAAATAAAACCAAGCAAAGGAGATGGGGGAAAAAGCAAAGGACAAACCCTAATGCAATAAAAGGCTTACCACATAGATAAAGAACAACCAAAGAGGATGACACTAACTCCCTAGAGTCATGCACCTGCAGAGGACCCTAAAAGACCTACCCAAAACACCTTTAAATAGAAAAAAAATCACAAAAGAGGAAAAAACACTGTTTAAAGGGGCATTCGCGACTGTCTATAAGTGCAACCCACAAATGACTCGCTACTGTTCAGTACAGCAACCCACGAATGCAAGCAAGTACTCGCGACTGTTCAAAAGAGCAACTCGCGAATGGGTGGAAAAATTACCAAAAGGGTCAAAAACCACCTTAAGAAGGCAGGGGAAGTGTGCTATCAGATTTATAAAGTGTTCCTAAGTGGCAAGAAGGACCTAAAACAATGTAAAAGGATGAAAGAAATCAAGAGAAACCCCAAACAGAAAAGGCCCTCCCCAGCGGAGTCGCCAGTTCTGTTGTAAAGGAAAGTATCCTATGGCTAGGGTTTAAGAGGCCATCAACGTACTGGGGTTGAAAGAGAGATGCACAATGTTCAGCAAGCATATATAAGCAAGATCAGAGATGAGAAAGGTCCACACCTGACTAACTGAAGGTTGGTCCAAGCTTTCTCTTCAATCCTCTTCTTGCTCCTCTCGCTCCAAGAGACCTGCAAAAAAAATTATACCTTCCTTAAACCATCATGACCACATATAAACAAATGATAATAAGAGAAATATGAAATAATAATTTGAATAACATCATAATATGATCATAAATAGAGATTCAATCACACATTGAACAATGATTTGGGAAGAAGAAGGACATCACATCTTTATTAATCTTGAAAACAAGTACAAGTATACCTTCTCTTCAAGTTTGGCACCTCACAAAACCTTGATCTGGTTCTGCTGCTTCTCTTCTCCAAAGAACTTAGCCTCCAAGCTCTGCAACACAAGGGGAAGACCTCCAGGGAAAAGATGTGGGCAAAGAGAGTCCCGATTCCTCCAGCATAACAATGCAGAAATTCAAGTCCCTTCTCATGGACCTCCCTACCTCTATTTATATGGGTGAAATAAGGTAGTTCGAAGGTTAGAGAAGTTACAGCAGTTAAGGAAATTCAGTTAAATGAAATACCTAATCTCCAATTAACTCGTGTTTTTATGTTTTAATGTTGAGAAACACATACGCGGGTCTGTAGTAGAGAAACCTGCGTATGATACGTGACTTAGTATAAAGGAAACCCGCGCATATATGCATACGCGACTTGTAAAACATGAGACTCGCGTATGATATGCGACTATGCCTTAAGGAGAGTCGCGTATAAACAAAAGACACATTTTAAGGGTATTTTTGGGCATTTTCAGACTTTGATGTCTTCTGGAAAGTTTTATCTAACTAAAATACCTTTCCAACGGTGTAGAAATGAGGTCAAACGGAGTTACAGAAATCAATATATGGGTCCTCCAAGATAGGTGTTTTTTCAGTGACTTTCATGAAGTGCTGACATGCGACGAAATTATGGGAAAGTGGTCACACGCAGAGATGTGTCATTTTGGGCTATAACACAAACCTCCTTCTTGTTCTCGAATCACTACCACATCATCGATAGTCTTTCCTTTTGGCCACATGATGAATTGATCATCTATGAATGCAACCCGCATTCCTTTTGCATCTAATGTTGATATGGAGAGAAGGTTCTTCTTGAGTCCTGGTACAAACAATACTTCTTTCGTTGTTAGAGACTTTCCAGAGTCTAGCTTATAGGAAGATTCTCCACTACCTTTTATTGGATATTGGTAGTCATCTCCTAGATTCACCTTGTGAGGTGATTCATGTTCTGACAATCTCACAAAGTATTCCTTGAATCTAGTCATATGTTTGAAATCCCCACTGTCTATAAGAAAATCATCACTTCCATGAGTAATGTTACCTATGAGAGCGGAGATCAGAACATATTCATCCTTGCTTGAAGAATCTTCACTTTCATATCTCGATCTCTTCTTGGATGGTTCATCATTCTCTGCAGCATGAGCATGATGTCTTCTTTTGTTGCTCCTCTTCATTAGTTTCTTTTTCTTAGGAAAATTCCTTGCATAGTGTCCTGCTTCATCACATGTATAACATATGATCCTAGATAAATCTTTTCTAGTGTTATCTTTGTCAGAGTGCTTACCTCTGGATCTATGATATCTTCTTTTGGTTGACTTGGAATGTGATTTGGAGTGTACCGTGAGAGCTTGATCTCCACTTCCCATATTTTCTTCTCGAGCTGCTATCCAAGATTCTTCTTGAGAGCACTCTTCCCATAGTCTACTGAAATTTACTAACTTCTTTCTAGCACAAATTCCTTGGATGAAAGAATCCCATGACCTAGGAAGGCCATTCAAGGTAGTCATCACAATCTCTACAGTTTCCACTTCTTCATCAATAGATTCTAGTTGTTCCTTCATTTGAGAAACTCTTGTGAAGTAATACTGGATTGTTTTTGCATTCTGAATCTTCACATTCTTCAGTTGGTTTCTCAAAGTCATCTTCCGATTTATGTTCTTCCCTTGAAACAATTTGGTTAGGGAATAAAACATATATTTAGGTGTCTTTAGGGAGGACACCTGTGGTATGATATGGTCCTTGATAGAATCAACAATGATTCTCTTTTCCATAACCAACTTCTTCTTATGCAAGGACTTAGCCTCATCTCCCTCTAGAACTAGAACCTCCTCATGGATGTAGGAGTCCAACTCATTCTCTTCCTGGACCAGGGAAATCCTATACTTCCAAGCTCAGACGTTATCAGATCCCTTAAGCTTTTCATCAAGCTTAGTATGATGATACATATTAACTGAGAACCTCAAATGGAAATACAAAAGATTTTAGATCTTACCAGGTCAAGATGTCGGATCTGAAACTTGAGCTGAAATCCTGTAGAGCTGGTTCATGAGCAAAGTAGGGTTTTTCTTTTATGGAGTTCTGTCCACCCAAATGCCTTGAAATTTATCCCTAACTTCAATTTTAGGGAGGAGATCAATCTAGGCCTAAGCTCACTGAAAAATTCCTCTTCTGTGAAAAGCCTTAATTTTTGGCAGCGGTGATAGGTCCAAAACTGAAAAACCTGAGAATTGGATTCTGCTTTGACAGAAAGATGCGCCCTAAGGAGGAGAGTTATTCCACCTTAATTTTACTGAAAATATATGGAGAGAGATCCACAAAGTAGGAATCCCTAGTTCCCATAGCTGCACAGTGTCTTCTTCTTAGGTTAGCTCTAATACCATGTTAGTTTTTCAACATTCAAGCTAGCATTATGTTAGGATCTTTACTGAGAGAACAACAAGTACAACAATCAAACACAAGAGACAATGAACATAGTGTTTTTCATCGGGGAAACCATAAATGGAGAAAACCCCACAACTTCCTCAGAGATAGATCACCACAAAAGGTAAAACCCCAAAACAGTAAGATGCACTCCCGACAGCAATAATCTTATTCTTGTCTAGCCCTAGTGTCTTCTCCTTCCTCAACTATGCGCTACACTTGAGTGTGTGAGTGATTATTTCTAAATAGAGAGTCCAGCTCTCTATTTATACTAATCCTGAAATGACTAAAACCCTACTAAGGCCGACCTCTACTTGGAGAGTCTAATAACCCTAGTGCCCCGGAACTGCGGGGACTTTAACCCTTAGAAAATTGGAGGGTTATCCACTATGACTTGACATGACTTGTTTACATTATTGATTCTCCTGATTAGAACATCGTGGTGTGACATAACATGATAACATCCTGGATTACACATCGGGTTACAATAGATAAGAAATACAAGTGAATACATTTTGAAGCTACAATTACATCAACATGATCAAGCTTGCTTGATTGACTATGCTGGGTGTGATGAAATACTAAAATGTACAGGTTGTCTGACCTTACATTGCCCTTTTTGTTGTGATTTTCAGGTTTTCTACAGGTGAAGCATTCACTCCAGCAGATCCAGATGGCCTCCTCGGTAGATCTTTTGACTCCATACAATTTCCACTCATGGAAAGGTGACATGGAGATTTAGTTGTGCTCTAGAGGACTCTATAGAGTCACCATGGACACTGAAGATGAGCTTGGTTCTGCCATAGAAAAATAAAGATTCTTGAACAAGAAGGATGAAGCATTCAGTTTCTTGTTTCTCTCTGTTTCTTGGGATGTTCTTTTCCATATTGCGGGATTGAAGACTCCAAAATAAATATTGGACAAATTGGAAACTCTATATGGAAAGCAATATGACTTAAAAGTTTACCAGCTCGAAAATGAATTGATGTCTCTCTAGCCCTCCAATTTCGAGACTCTGAATGGAATTTTCACAAGGTTCAATCACATTATTTTACTCTTGAAGCAATGCAAAGTGGAGAAGGCAGATGATCAACTCATCCTCGCCATACTCTCCAAACTTGAGGCTGATTATTTAGCTTTTGTTTCTACATTCTGTGTGGGGAAGCTCACAACCCCTGGATGGAAGATGCCTACACTCAATGCCTTCATTGAGTCCCTAACAAGTGAACATGAAAAGCTTATCCAGATGGAGATCATCATATCTTCCCGTGATCAATCCCTCCATGTCTCAAGGCCCAAAGATATGAAGGGTAAAGGAAAGCAGTAGAAGAACCCAAAAACTAAATTTGATGCTCCTAAACCTAGAGTTGAAAACCAACAACATGATGAGTCTTTCAGATCAAGGAAGAACAAAGGAAAAGGGCACCATGGCAAGGAAAAAGTCAAGTGTTCATACTGCGGGAAGTGCTTCCACCTTGAACATGCCTGTATGAAGAAGAATCTTGATGAAGATACCTCTCTTCTTGAGAGAAATCACATCAATCTTCTGGAAAGCTTTCGGAGGAGAGATCAGCAAGATCATGAACCACAACATGAAAGAGGCCACGCCCTCATGGCAAGCACTCTTGATTGACTCTGGAGCTTTGAACCACATGATGGATGAAAGAGACTCCTTTTCATCCTTAGAGACTGGAAAATCCATCCCCATCCACATGGGAGATGACTCCACCATCATTTCAGAAGGACAAGGTATTGTTGATCTTGAAAATGGATTTTTTTCAAATGTTTTGTATGTACCATCTTTGGCATCAAATATCCTTAGTGTCTATCAGATGACACATACTAGAGTTCCTAAGAGAGTTTATTTCATCCCAAATTATGTTTAGATAATGGATCTTGCATGTGGGAAAATCATTGCTAAAGGCCTTGCAAACCATCATGCAAAATCCTATCAGTTCTCTCACTTTGTTGCAGATGCAAAGCCCACCGCTCTGCTAAATCTTGGAAATGAGGTTAGTAGGTTGTGGCATGAGAGGTTTGGCCATATTAATTTCAAATATTTGCATAAATTACAGAAAACTCCATGGTTTAAGGCCTCCCAGTCATCAAGGAAACCACAGGAATTTGCAAGGGATGTGTGATTGGAAAACACCCTGAGCACAAGTTCGATCGGGGGAAGGCAAACCGAGCTACATGCATATTGGGGATGATACATTCTGATATCAGTGGTCTAATTCCTGTCACATCCATGAATGGATCAAGGTATATTCTGACATTTATTGATGATTTTTCAAGGTACACATGGGTCTTCTTTCTCGAAAATAAGTCTGAAGTATGTGAAAAAATTTCTGAATTGAAGGCCTTGATCAAGAATGCCTCTGCACTTGAGGTCAAGATATTAAGATATGATAATGGAGGGGAGTATGTTAGTAATTATTTTGTGCACATATTCTCCAAAATTGGTATTCAGGTCAAACATTCAATTCCCTACACTCCCCAGCAGAATGAAGTAGCGGAAAGGAAGAATTGGTCTCTCAAGGAGATGACCACCTGTATGTTGGAATCAAAGAGCTTGCTGCAAATTTCTGGGCTGAATCCATGAATGCTGTAGAATAAATTTATAACAGGGTACCACACTCATATATGAAATGGAATACCCCTTTCAAAGCATACTTCGGACACAAGCCGGATGTGTCGAACCTGTAGGTGTTCGGGTCCACTGCATGGGCCCAGATTCCACTTCATAAAAGAAGGGCTTTGCAACCGCAAATAATAGAATGTATGTTTATCAGGTATCCTAATTAATATAAAGGATTCAAGCTTATGGATATCAAAACAAAACATATCATCATCGAGATAAGTGTCAAGTTCGATGAGCCTCTTCGAGAGGTGGAACTAGTGAAGGAGAAAACTGCTGAATTTCCTTCCTGTTCTACTGAACATTTGGATGATGAAATTGAGGGTGATGAAACTGATTTGGATCCTATGATTTATGATATCAGTGTGCAGAAATCATTATATTCTAAATCAGAACTTGAAGTGCAAAATCATCTTCCTACATGGGTCCGACAGACACTCTCCTCCGCGAGAGATAACATTGGAAATCCGGATGATCCAAGGAAAACACGGTCTGATTTCCAAAGAGCAGGTATTGTGCTCTCTTGTCCTGATAATTTTCAGTATGAAACTTGATATTTTATGATTATTTTAGATACAAAATCCTACTACCATTCTCGGAAGGATCCGATATGGCAAGTTGCCATGGATGAAGAGATGAATTCTCTTCAGAAAAACACTACTTGGGAGCTAGTTTCTCTTCCTCCGAGAAGGAAATTGGTTCAATGCAAGTGGGTGTTTCAGACCAAGGTTACTACAGATGGAAGAACCTACAAATATAAGGAAATTTTTGTGGCAAAAGTTTTCTCTCAGGTCCAAGGTGTGGACTACCATGAGACCTTTGCGCCGATTGCAAAAATGGACTCCATCCACCTAGTTTTGGCAATTTCAACATCTAAGCACTAGGGAGTGCATCATATGGATGTTAATTCATCCTTTATACATGGATATATTCATGAGTATATATACATTAAGTATCCTAAGGGATACATCACTGATCCATCCTTCGTTTGCAAGCTAAAGAATTCACTACACGGGTTAAAACAGGCCCCAAGAGAGTGGTATTCCAAGATGGATGCCTTCCTTCTCTCGCAAAACTTCCAAAGTTGTAGATCAGATACAAATGTGTATTTAAAGAATTATGATGGTAATATTATTATTGTTTTTTTATATGTTTATTACTTACTGATCATAGGTAGCACAACTGCCTCCATTTCAGCCATCAAAACTGCTCTCCACAATGCCTTTGAAATGAGTGATTTGGGGCTCCTAAAACAATTTTTGGGGCTCGAAATTGAGCAAAATTATGATGGGATTATGGTCACTCAGTAAAAATAAATTTAAGACATATGAGCCAAGTTTAACATGGATGATTGTAGTCCTGCACCATTCCCTTTCCTTTCAGGGATCAGCCTTGAAGAAGGAAAAAGCACACCTCCCATGGACTGCACTATCTATCGACAGCTAATTGGTAGCTTGTTGTACTTGACACATTCTTGAGCTGATATTTATTATGATGTGAATGTTGTATCAAGATACATGCAGAAGCCTCTTGATCTTCATTGGAAGGAAGCCAAGAGGATCCTCCAGTATATTCAAAGAACCAGGACCTACGGCATTCACTATGCTACAGACTCCGAGCTAGAGCTGGTTGGATACAGAGATTAGGATTGGGTGGGTGATTCTATTGATTAGAAGTATACTTATAGATATGTATTCATGTTTTGTGGTGGCCCCATTTTCTGGTCTAGCAAAAAGCAGGCTGCCATAGCAGTATCTTCAACAGAGGCCAAGTATTGAGGAGCAGTGAATGCTTGCATCCAAGCATTTTGGTTGCAAGGCATTCTTTCAGAGTTTGATCTTGGTAGCACTTTGTCCACTGTCATATTTTGTGACAATCAAAGTGCTATTAATATTTCCATAGATCTAGTTACCAGGCAGAGGACCAAGCATGTAGAGATCAACATGCACTTTATTAGGGAGCTAGTGCATGACAGGACCATCATTCTGCAATACTGCCCGTTTGATGAGCAGATTGCAGACATCTTCACCAAGAGATTTTCAAAAAAGAAGTTCACTTACCTCCGTTCACTATTAGAGGTGAGTTCATCAGGGTGGTTCAGACTACTTTCATTGTTCAGCATAAGGGGGGGTTTTCCCACTGGGTTTTGCCTCTTTTCCTCACTTAGTTTGTTTTTGAGCATTGTTTCAGTTTCAACATTGTACAGGGTGACATATGGCCTTAGTTTCTAGGGCCCTAGAATTTTTATGCATTTATGTTTTCTAACTCCTCCTGAGTATAGCTTAAGGGGGGGTGTTGGAGACATTTACCACCTTACACACTCATTTTAGTCAATTTGGCTTAGTTACACCACTATCCTAAGTACTATTGGCTTAATTAATATTAGTGGATCATTAAATGTCATCACCTAGATCACATCCATGCCTACCTTCAGTCAAGGAGGCTAACTTATCCTTCTCCTACATTCGGGGAGGCTAATTGAAGCACTCCAGGGGTGATCTGAGTGATATTAATGCACCTAATTGCTAACTAATGGTTACATTCAGTTAAACAGGGTAGTGAAGGTGCCTCCCTTCATTAAATTGATTATTTAATGAACTGGAGTCAAAAGGGGTGCCTCCAACCACTTCTGATGTTCAGTTACACTTCAGTTAACCTCATCAGTGTTCATTGGAGTCATTGAAGCGCTACCACTTAATGGTTAGCTTTTTGTGACATGTGTATGATCTGTTTCAGTTGAGACTCAGTCATTTATTATGCTCCAAATTTAGTTGAGTCAATTAGGGTTTTGATTAGTGGTTAACTTGAGTGTTGACTATGGCTTACATTCAGTTAAGCTAGACTCACTCATTCAATTCGAATAACCTCCTTAGGAATTTGAATTGCTTTGTCATTCATGCTTGCAGCATGACATTGTATTGTATTACTCATTCTTTGTGTGAATATACAGTGCGGCTACTCATTCTGTAGCCCTTTTCACCATTTTCATGAATTATTGTCATTAATCCATTGATGAGACTATGTTTAGTCCCTAGATCATTGTGCAAGTTTAATACTCACAACACACTTTTTTCCCATTTATCAGGCTCATCTCCATGGCCATGTCCTCTTGCAATGTCTAGTTGTAGATTTTGAAATCCCATTAAGGGCGTGTATTCCTCATATTTCTAGCTTTACTGCATGACCAATACATGATATCAAGGTGCATTTCTTTTCTATATTGTTAGAATATTTGTTAAATTTGTTTTTCTTCAAATTTAAATCACTTTGTTTAGAGTCACATCGATGGTTTATGGTCAGGTTGTGCTTTTAGATGGTTAAGTATTGTGAAAACACATTTATTTGTTATAGACAGAAAAGGGAAAATACCAACATTTCCTCCTTAGAAGTTATCTAACTGTAATAATTGAAAAGAAAAAATAATAATGTTGTCACTTAGAAAGTTTAGGTATGTTTTCAGTCAGCCAAAAGTAGGTCTTTTGATCTAGTTTTGGTTGAACGTACCTGTAGTTACTATGTATTTCTTGTGGAATATTTAACCACATCTTCCATACTCATGCAACATTCATATCTCTTATGTGCTTCATAGGATATGGCCTTTATACCAATTTTTTTTTAACTTAAATAATTAAAAAATAAATCTTTGCATACTACAGAAACCCATGTGGTAACAAAGTTGATCATTGTACTAGCAGAGAAAGAGGAAATGTAGCTAAATAGAATATTTATGGGTTTAAAATTTAGGAATAAATTTAGAGAGGAAAATGTAGGATTTTTACAGTATCATAACAAAGATTCTCAAAATAAAGGTGATGAGAAAAAATTGAATAAGAGTTGTGACAACAGTATAAAATTCAAGTTTAGTAGGAACTTTTCTGATATGGCATTGTAGGGCCTATTCATCTTGGCACTCATTCTTCTAGCTTGGAAGGTGGGGTTAATGCTATTTTTTTACATGGAAAAGGGCCATGCAAAAGTGACTGATATAAAAAAATTGTATATAGGTTGACCACTTTACATGTTCCTCTCATCTAAAGAAACCATCCATTAGCTTGTACATGTATAATTTGACTATATTATCGACCATTTAATAACTTGTGTATTAAAATTGAATATTTTATGGATAGTTGATCTAGAGTATCTTACAGAGCTGGTTTTGATCTTATAATCACTTTTTATTTCATGGTTCCCACAAATTGTCAACTATAGACATACTAGAAACCTTTTCTTGTTACTATTAGTCACCTAAGTCAACGTTTAAGCAAATGTTCTTCATCATTTTTTTTCCAGCACTTCCCACAATATATTCTCTGCTATTGCTAAAATGAGTCTAAATTTATGCATACAAGTTTATGTGGTTATAATATGCATGCGGATTCATCGTACTCCTTTTTTTATTGATTCAATAATTTAGTTATGGTGGATTGCAGGTCCCCCTGGATCAGGGAAGGGTACTCAATCTTCATTAATTAAGGAGGGATACTACTTATGCCACTTGTCCATATGAGATAAGCTAAGAGAAGCAATGTTTTCCAAGACTCCTTTAAGAATAAAATATGAGGATATGGAAAAGGTTAAGTTTAAAACATAATCAATTTGAAACTGAAGGAATTAAAGGCCAACAAGTTTCCTCTTCAGGCTATTTTGTTTTTGTTTATAAGAGAGATACTTTTCTATCACTTCTTAATCCATAATCGAATATTTACATGCTCCCAACTCCTGAAACATGGACTCAGGAAATGGTCTTGCATCCAAAAATAAAGATAAACAAAATTGACCATATGGTAAGTCTCGAAAGTGTGAGGGATTCCTAGCCTCTAAACTGTGGCATCCCCATTCATCTATAAGCCAAAAATAGTAATGTAAATACATACATTAAGATAAATAGGAATATAAAAATAGATAGACATGAAAAGGACCAAGAGCGAGGTGAAGACTAGGGCTTCATGGTGGATTTTTCCTCTCCCGTATCAGCATTGCTGGTGCCTTCGGCTACATTTTTGGCTCCCTTGTCCTTGTTGTTCCTCTGACCACACTGAAAAGGAGGATTATCCAACTAAAGAAGGATATCCATGTATACCAGGCCTCTTTTGGCATCGTCTTGGAATGTGCCAATCGTGATTTTGACCAGTTCAGAGAAGCTATCCCTCTCATTCATGCAGCGCGAGAGGATGAATTTAAGGAGCTAGTATTTGGACATGACCACCTCACGAACAAGAATTAGCCTGAAATCCCCAAAGGTCTCACTCTCCATTGCAGCAATGGAATGGAGAGTGTGATTTGATGTTTCTTGATTGAACATGCCTTCCCATTCCTCATCCTCGTTACCACCTCCCTGAGATTCCATGCTGATTACACAATCTGAAACTCTAGTGGAGTGGAGACTTCTGTGTGAGTGCTTGCTTTTCCTTCCTTTTACTTTTGTGATAATTTTCACCCGATATTCTCTCAAGCCCACACAATAATGCTTCTCCTAGAAAAACTGCAATATACAGAGTTTCGTAAGCTCCTGTTGTTCCTTACTCAAATAGTTGCTTGTTTCCAACACAATACCCTTCCAATGGATAAACAGGTACGCGTCATCATGGTCAAGGGATGGCCTAAGGTCCTACCTTGTGTTGTGTTCATCACATTTGAAGAGCCACCAAAATCCATTACATAACACCACATCACCTGTCTGTAATACTTCCCACACGAGACCTCCTGGACGATGTGCCTTTCATTCCTTTTAACACCAGATCACACCATTGAAATCCATTGCATAACACTAGATCACACTTCTGTAATACTTCCCACATGAGAACATGTGGACGACATGCCTTTTGTTCCTTATATTGCACCTACAATACCCAATGTAATTCCCATTTGTCTTATTAATGCATTGGAAGGGTTGACATATGTCCCCTCATGGACCTATCTGTGATCATGTCCACCCTCTATCTCCTATTGACCACCTGAATCTGGGTGTCTCTTTAGGCTATTTTGAAAAGGCTCCAACTAAGTTTCCTTCCTGTGACACTTCAAGTATTTATAAAAAGGGTCAAGGATCTCGGGAAGGGGCTTCTATCTAGCTTCTAGAAAGACCTATTCGAACAAGTTCCTACATCAGTTGAAGGAGCGGAATTTCCACGTAATTCCATCATCACAACTGCAAGTCCTTTCCAGAATGTAGGTATGCCTAGATTTGAAATACAATCTTTGTTGTGAACTTTATATATATATATATTTCAAATACACAGTAAACGTCGTTATAGCGACATACTTCTGGTGCTATAGTGACATAGAAACATTACTATAGAGATGTACTTCGGGTGCTATAGCAACATAGAAATGTTACTATACCGACCAATCACTGCTTAGTTACTTCGAAGTTGTGACAAGCACTCATCACTATAGCAACGGACAATGATTTGGGAATTTCTTGGTTTGAACATACTATTGTTCCTATAGAGACGTATTGTCATTGCTATTGCGACTAATGTATGCCGCTATAGTGACTAATTTATGTTGCTCCCGTGACACAATATGAAATATTCCCTTTGTTTTGTGACAATATTTTTTCGCTATAGAGATGCCAAGACATCAGTCAAAGGATGCAATTTGACTTAGTCGCTTGTTTTTTCCACAATAAACCGTCGCTATAGAGACTCCCAATTGTTTCTATAGTGACACATAAAAATCACTATATCGACAAGTATTTATTTTTGAAGCAAATTCCATAATCACCATGTGTCATTGATGTTCTGCCACTATGCCGGTAGAATATTCGAAGTGTGGCTCATGCAACGATAAAATTGTGATGAAAATTTGGGCTTCTAATCATTGCTATAGTGACGAAAATGTGTTTCTATATCAACTATTTTCCGTGGGGAAAAATCCCACATGTATTAGTGACATAGGCCTATTAATGTCACGTTATCCTTAGAGACAAACTGGTCTAAGGTAAGCTTAATGCAGAAAAATTATCCTTACTTACGTGGCATATTTGGGTGTGTGAGGTTTTGATTTTAATTAACTTGTCCTCCCACCTTGTAAATGGTCAGTTTTTTCCATGTATTTGTCCATTTGCATTGACACGTTAATCACATATTACATTCTTTTTCTCCCTCAAATTCTCACTAGTCATGTCTTAATAGAAAAATGAAGGTCAATGTCCAAAGTATGATGATAATATTAAAAGGTATCATGATGGAATTCCCTCACCTTTTGGTAATTTTTGTTGGTAATTGTAACTATTGTGTCAAATGAAATCAAAGTATCTATTAGGTCCACATAAAGAAACAACAAAACCAATGCAATAACATCTCTCCATGTTTAAAATGATGCATATCTCCATTATGGCATGTTTTTAAACAATTTGTTAGCCTCCGTGATTTTCCCATATTATGTGCAATCCCAAATCACAACATTCCATGAGACAACATTATGCTCAAGCATGTTATTAAACATTGTTGATATTTTTCCATCCTACCATTATGGGCATATTTCATAAGCATTATATTCCACAAAATGGTGTCTCATTGAGACATTATTTAAGCCATGTGATGAGCATATTCCAATCAACCTTGTTGGAAATATGTTATTATCATGACCCTAAACCCTTGTTTGATACCATTTGAGTGCACACCTCTTAACACACCTTTAAATATGATTCATTGTGTTGATGGGTCATACCAATGGGTATTGAGGGTAAATAAATGTTCATTTGCACTCCTTACACCATAAAACGTAGGTAGCTTGGATATAATAGGTCAACGCTTCCCTTGACTTTTATTTTTCCTTTTATCCTCAAAGTGAAAATCCATAAAAATGTCCTTTACAAGGTTCAAATCCGTTAACTATTAGTATTTGTATTGTTTGAAAATTTAATGAATTTCCTCAACAAATCCCTTGGATAATTTGTTTCCCCGTACATGTATTATTTCTTCAAATCTACTACATCTTTAGACTCCATCCTCTCCAGTGAAATCTCTTTGTTGCTAAATTTATAGTCTTTAGGAATATCCCTAATCGTCACTCATCGTCTTAGTTTTGGTTAAGATTAGAATTTTTTTTCGGTTCTACTAAAGATTTTTATGTTTTAAACTTTCAAGGTTTTCACCCAAAACCCTCATGAAGTGTGCCAACAATATGATGTCTCATTGAGGGGTATTTTTGAGCTCACATAATGCTCCCAAAATTTTGGGTCTTAAAGTGGCTCCAACATGAAAAACACAACAACCAAAAGCATCATTTCTCAATAACATGGAATAGTAACTCTTCATTTATAATTAAGAGTGCAACAAGAGAATATCAAGTTTATTCAATATTATATTATATCCCTTGATCTTCAAACTCTTTTTCATCCTGATAACTAAAATCACAAAAATAACAATAAGTGATACCTTAGAATACATTAACATTAATGACAAATCAAACCGCAAACATTGTGAGTAACATAGTAAATATAAACCATAAACAACCATAATCACACATCATAACACAATGTGTAAAATGTAAAACTCATGGATTAGGTAGAAAATTAACAATCAAAGACATAGAACTTAGGATTAAATTAATAAGTGGACAAACTCAACTCATTTCAAGTGGAAATTATTCCCTAAATTTAGTAGGATTGTTTTCTAAAGTTATAATTCCATTTGATTAATGAGAACACTCATCATGGAATTTTGTCCTTACAAGTTTTGTCCAATTTTAAAACGACCTAGGTCATCAAAATTCTAAAAAAATGAGTGAATCGTAGTGGAATTTTTCCGTAGTGGAAAAAATGACTCACCAGAAAGGTTGAGTTTTCATACTTATCAACTCACTCCATACTATTTATCACAAGCAATGTTACAATTCAAGTTTGTAAATTCAATATTTAGAAGTTGAAGGCATAGATCATAACTATTAACATCTTCAAATGTGTGTGTGTGTGTATGACTTTTCTTATTTGCATTCAAAGGATTATGACACGTGGAGCTCAAATCGACTCATTTATGACAAGGAAATTTTTTTGGCAAGACATAGCTCCACTCCTTCTGTAATTTTTTTTTATATATGATGATCTACGTCATATTAAAATGAGTCAAAACCCTAGGGGAAAATATCCATGGAAAAATTTCTTAGCAATGGGATCATACCATAATTCATGCATGATTGAGGGATTATTTTGGCTGAAAATAAGGGGCAATATAAGTGCCCCTTATCTCACACCATATTTAAAGGTCACTTGTCAATTTTAATAAGAATCCCCTATACTTTTTTTATGAAATCAAAATTGTTTCAAATAATTTTTCTATTAATTTATTTTAAGAGTTACGCATACAATATGTATTAAGAAAGCACTACAGGAAGATCCAAATATGAAAGTTTACGTATAATTCTTCCAATTCCATCTTAAAATTTTCTCTTCCAAATTGGAATGACATAAAGTACCCTACAATAAGTAACTATTATAACTAATTCCTAAATTGTAATGTATAATAAATTGTCTAAGAAACCATAAATATGAAAAAAAAATTAAACTTATCAATCAAAGTTATTCCCATAATGGTCCTCCATTGGCATGTTGTCACGCTCTATTTTTTCTCTTTTTGAACCAAGGGGTTTTTTTCCCAATGCAAAAATAGTTTGATGCACAGTCTGTTCATCAAAAACCATTTATTTTACATAACTTGTTGATATGATTGGAGAGACCTATTAATAAATACCACGACCCTCTAGAAAAACTAAGAATCATATGAAATACATTTCATAATATTTGGCCATTTTTTCATATTTTTCTTCCATCTCATCTTGCTTCCAAGTGAATACTTAAATGCTAAATAGTTCACCTCAACTCCTATCTAGTTTTTCATTATGTGAAGAATTCTTTTTATCTCCTTGTTCTCATTACCTTCACAATTCCCTATGTTGAATGGGTGAGACAATGTGCAACTCCATATCAAATGACCAATTTAAAAAAAATGAGACTAGGAAGGACCCCAAGATTGCGCCAAAATTCCAAACCCAGAGCTCTTAGAGAGATGGACCCTAGGATTGTGCTGAAATTACAAACCCACACCCCTCATTGAGGTGGACCTCGATTCACATTAATGCACATGATTATATAGACTCCAATACAATTTATTAAAATTAGAGACAAGACCTTTATAGGGAATAACAAAGGCATACCTTTGAACATCCAATAATTATAAGAAGGAACACCATGAAGAGAGAAAGAGATGAGATAGATACTAGAATCCACATAGTCCTCCACTCTATCATATGTCACCTGCATAGGTAACCTAAAGTTACCCTCATTTTATTGTCACCTTCTATCCACACCTACAACCACAATATCCCACCTTCATAGACAAACCTTAATTCACAGATTTTTAAAACCACCATCATGATAAATCCCTCCAATCAATTTTGCCATGTGTCCTCCTTCCTTCTTTCTCTGTGTCCTCTTCATGTGCCTGAAATGTTCTTTGGTTTTTATTATGAATTTTTTGGGTTCCCCTCACCCTCCTAGCTATTTTTTTTCCACCAATAAGGTCGAAGTTTATGAAGCCACCGTGGTAGGTCGAATTTATTCAATACAACATTGATTTATCCCATCCCATCATGTCATTGTGTCAGGATCCGTTGATCTTCATCATCCGGGAAGATCAACGAGGACAAAGATCCATATTTTTCACATTGGGAAGCCATTAGGAATTCCGTGGATGTCCTTGAACATCTCCTCATGGTCGATATGCTTAAATATTTGGCATCCCAGCCTACCATTTCTGCCATTATCACGGATCCCTCGATGACTCCTACTTTAGAGGTTACCACCAAGTTCAAACTCCCTAATTATGTTCTCTTCACGAATTCAACATTCACGCTTGGGTTTATACTCTACACCCCCATCCTCGTCTCTCAGGGATACAAATTCAGTGATGAGGAATTGATATTGGATATCCTTGGATTCCCTCTATTGTTAACCACAGAGATCGCATAATCTCTCAAGAGAAAAATCCATGCTTTCTACAAAGTCTTCATGGCTAGAGGCACAAATGTCCCCAAGGTTTCAGATATTCTCTTTAATACGTTCTTCGATCTCGAAGCTATGTTTCTTGACGCGCTCTGGAGTGGACAGGTGATGGAGAAATTACCTCTCATGTATATGATTGAACTATTATTTTCATCATCGATGTCGATGAAGCACTCTAATGAGCAAGACAACGATGATGCTACTTCAAAGCGGTGCCTTCAATGGCTAGACTTGCAACCTACTAGACCGATGGTGTATGTGAGATTCGACAGCAGATCGGCCATGTTGGAATCTCATATCACGGAACTCACCACCAGGTTAGAGGGTAGTGGGAAACAATTTCTCTAGGTATTAAGGAATCCAATGGTAGTCAGTGAGGGATTTCATCCCTCAATGGTTCCATGGGAAGGTGGAGTCGATGCCTTTTTCTGAGATAGAAACCTATTCATCGATTAAGAGGGGATTTGGCACGTTCAGGTGAATTCTTTATCAATCGGCAATCATCTCATCCAAATTCCTTTTAAATAAATGAATTATCAAGGTGGGTGATTTGTTTGATTGGAAATATTGGTTGTAGAAGCATATAAGAGGATACCTCAACATTTAATAAAATTAATGTATGGTCAATTCAAGTTCATATTACATTTCCTCACAATCAAGGTGATATGGTCGGGATTTTAAACTTTGTAACACCATGGATGTCTCTCTTGGACCATGCCATGGTTTAGGGTTAAAATGTAGCTAAAGCCACTACAAGTTTACATGGGGATTACTAGACATCATGGTTCCCTAAACTAGCACAAAGGGTCTGCATAAGGAAAATGTAATCTACATGTGAGATATGGCCACCATTTTTACAAATTGAGAATTTTTTTAAGACTATCCGGAAGATGGACCTACTCTAGGGTTCAAAACTTGTTGACAAATAAAATTTCACAACCACATATTTTTCTCTCTATAACTAATTTATTTGTCCACTACATAGGTCTCACATATAAAAATTTTGGAATGTCAACAATGTGGAGGCCATTTAACCTTTTGACACACTAGGGGTGACTCTCATGGAACAAGCCATTGTCTAGGGTCAAAATATAGAGATGGGTGTAAACAAAAATTTTCCTATGTGTGTTGTGAATTGTACCATATACATGATGATTTTTTATACAAACATGGTTTATAAGGAATTCGCACATCATTTTTTTAATGTAGAGGTTGGTTTTCGGGGATTGTGGCTTAAGGGGCTACTAAATGTGATTTTAATAAAGATTAATGGAATAGAAGGTCATTGCAACACCTATGCAAAAATAGATAATATATTAAAGAGATGTGGAAGCATAACCATATATAGTGATGCCAAGAAGAATGCTCAATTAGATAGAAAATAGAATTTTTGGTTTTCAAAGAGCCACTACTATGGGAAGGGTTCAACATACCATTTATAAATAGTAATAGCCATTCAAAAGTGATGATGTAAATCTACAACAATCCCTATTTACAATTTTTTTCATCGTTCCAACATCATAAATATGAAAAAAATATAAAAAATAAATGAACTTATGAAAAGAAAACATTAACATATAGGAGATTGATATTTGTAGCCATAAGATATAAACTACATAAAATGATAGAGTTTTTACATAAATAGATAACAAAGATAATGAAATTTTACCTGATGGATAATACTATTGTCATCACCATTTCTTAATGTACATATATAAATACATTAACGTTTTAATTTTTTTACACTTACACTTTTTTTATTTATTTTAATTGTTTTTTATTTTTCATTCTCCTTAATAATTACAACCAAACTTAAATGGATTATTAAAAGTCTGATCTGTAACCCTTAACCTTAGTTTTCTTTGAATTTTTATTACTATTAAATTCCCCCCAAAAAAACCCAAAATATTAGATGGGTGCCAAACTTTGTCAAAACGATTGGCTATTCATCTCCATCTTCATTCGAGGTTTTGCTTGGACCTCCAGGAAACAATCTTTTTGGTTCTGGAAGCCATTTTGGTTACACATTTTGGAGATGTTCCCACGAATGGACATGCTTAGGTTGTGATCATAGTGATGTTGCAAGGAATGTGCCATTATTTCATGGTATTTTTACATCCATTGACCCTTATCTGCTCAATTGATGAATGTTTGTTGATATTTGTTCACTTTCCTTAGTTTGGCCACTGAGAAGTTGTAACCAGCAAAGCAAGCTTTTGATATTCATCAATTTTTTGTGATTTTTTTCTATATTTTTTTTGGATGTGATTTGTTCCCTTCTCTGTAGGAGAATTAATAGATCCTTAGTACCTGAGTTTAACTACTTAGTCAATTTTATTGCATTTTTGCATTAATACACTATGGTTTTTTACATAGGGTGCTTAGTTGGACCAATAACCAGCTAAATTGGTGCATTCACACCCACTTGAGTGCTCCAACTCAGTCAACCATCCACATGTGTTCCCTCATCATTTCTTGTGCACTCCCATTCATTGAATGTGGATATTTTTGTTGACTAGGAATGCTAGAGGTAGATTTTGTCTAATTTTGGAATGATTTTATGCATTTAATGCCACCTAGGGCCTCTAACCCACATATTTTTCCACACCCACACATGCCAAGGTGTTATGATGACCCCATGTCACCTCAGCCATGTCCAAACAGAAATTCATGATTGTTTTGGTTTATTTGTGGCTCCATTGGTCCACCTAGGGGGGATTGAGGTTAAATCTCATCATGACATTTGTACCTTCCCAATTGGCTGCCATAACCACTAAATTTTTTTCCAATGTATTATAAATGTATAACATAACATTTAAATGATGTATGATAATAACATGATCAGTAATTAGCACCATTCACATGTGTTATTCTAGCTATTGTTTTGTCTCTTTGTTGATTCTCTTGCACATTTTTTCAAACACTTCATGTGTGAATATTATTCTAGCTCCTAGATCTGATTGATAAGTAAATTATTAAATGGTATCAGAGCTATTTGGAGTTGAAACAAATGTTATGAGGTTTGAGTTGCTGTTTAGGGCATATTTCTAGAAAACTTGAGTGTTCTTTGCAGGTTTAACAACATTTTTTGTCACAGGTTGCGCAAGAAAGATGGAGAAAACTCGATCTCTACTTACTCCATTCAATTATTTTGAGTGAAAGGCCAACATAGTCATCCAGTTGAGGTCCAAGGGCCTCTACTGGGTCACCATGGGAACTGAGAATGAACAAAATTTTGCTATGGAGAAAGCTAAGTATTTTAATAGGCTTGATAAGGCCTTCGGTATGCTCTACCTCAGCACTTCAAGAGAAATTAGCTTTCACATAGAAATTATTGGAAAACTGAATGAAGTTTGGGTCAAGTTTGAGTCACTATTCGGGAAGACAGATGAAATGAGAGGTTATCATCTTGAGAATGAGCTAGTCTCACTGAGCCCAACTCACTACGAGACCATTGAAGACTTCTTCACCAAGTTTAAAGTGCTATTACTTCAGCTAAAACAATGTGGCATAGAGAAGAAACATTATCATCTTATATTGTCCATCCTTTCTAAGTTGGGGCCGAAGTATTATGTATATGTTTCGACATTTCACTATTGCAAACTTACAACTAGAAATTGGAAGATGCATGCGCTAGTAGATTTCATGGAGTCTTTCACTCAGGAGCAGGAGAAGCTCATAAAAATGGGTAACATAATCAAATCCAAGGATCAAGCCCTTGCTTCTGGTGTATCAAATCAATCCCATAGCAAGAAAAGAGATTTGAAGCAAAGGGAGAAAGAGAAGAAGGAATCAAGCTCAGAAAACTCTAGTTTTACCGATGGGAGCTCGAGATCTAGGAGGAGGAGAAAAAAGAAATAAAGACCCACATGTGATTATTTTATAGGTTCACATATTTAGAAATATTTCTTCAGAAATAAAATGGACATCATGACCAAGCTCCTTGAGGAGAACCATATTGCTCTTCCATAAGTTGCAAAAAGATGGGACCGCAAGAAAGGAAATGGTAAGGTTGAGCATGCATTGGGTGCATGGGTAAAACCCAATTATGTTTTCTCTATTTCTGATAGCTCTATTTATGATTCAAATTATGATGTATCAGAACCTGAAACCTCCATCCCTTCCTTAAAAAAATTCCCAGTCGGTTCATCAAAGCTTCCTCCCAAAACAAGTCATTTTTCACTAGATTTTGATGTGCCTTTTGAAATCCCTTTTCCAATCCATTAATATATTTCCATTTCTGATTCTAAATATGATATACAGGAATATATAAATCATATTAAAGTCATTGAATCATTCCCCCAATCATATAAAGACCAAAATACCCAACAACCCTCAAGTTCACTAGCTGGAAATTCAGAAAATTGCCTAGTTTCCAATACTATGTCTCTTGTATATGTTATTGTTATGTATTGTATTTCTTTCATTGGTTGGAAATCCATATCATTGAATTTAATGGGACTTAGTTTCCATATTTATGGACTTTCTTTCACCACCCATGGTTCAAATCTCAAGTCTCCAAACCTTCTAGGTTCGCTCAATTCCAATTGTTATCTAGTTGCTCACTCTCCTCTTCCTATGGATCCATTCGCTCATGGAGACATCATACCTCTGATATTTTCTTCTGTTCATGAAAAATATTCTGATATTTCAGAGCCTCGTGATATTTGTTACATATTTTTGAAGGTGCTTCATCAAATTGGGCAAAAGATTCATGGTTTTATTCATGATATGGCAAATACACATAATGCAGATTTTGTTGAATCTTTTGATGTTATTTGGGAAAGAGTTTGCAGAGATATCTTTTCCATGGATAATTATGCTATTATATCAGAGTATTATTGCAGCAAGATACATTCTTATGATGCCCCTCCATCATCAAATGATGACCATCAAAGGGCCTCTCCACATGATATTTGTTTACAACACTTTGATGCATTGATGCATGATCTTGGCATCCACAACATCTTCACCAAGTCCATCACCAAGAAGTTGTTCTTTCAGCTCATTCAAGTGAAGAAGAGGAACTGCTGAAGACAATTTTTTTATCTCCGTCATATCCATTTTTTAGGGTATTTTTTGTCCCATGAGGTTTTCCTCCTTACCTCGGTTACATGGATCAATAAAATTTGTTGTAAAAGGTGACTTATGCCTTAGTTGTCAAGGCCTTAATAAATATTTTTGATTAAATTGTACCAATTATGGAATAAGGGGGCATGTAGGAGCATTAATACATCCTCAGTACCTTATTTTAACTCCTTAGTCAATTTTTTTGCATTTTTGCATTAATACACTATGGTTTTTTACCTAGGGTGCTTAGTTGGACAAATAACCAGCTAAATTGGTGCATTCACACCCACATGAGCACTCCAGCTCATTCAACCATCCACATGTGCACCCTAATCATTTCTAGCATGCTCCCATTCATTGAATGTGGACAATTTTGTTGACTAGGAGCACTAGAGGTATATTTTCTCCAATGTTGGGATAATTTGGTGCATTTAATGCTAGCTAGGACCTCTAACCCACATATATTTCCACATCCACGAATTCCAAGGTGTTATGATGACCCCATGTCACATAAAACACGTCTGCACATCAACCTGTGACTGTTTTGGCTGATTTGTGGCTCCATTGGTCCACCTAGGGGGGATTGAGGTCAAATCTCATCATGGCATTTGTACCTTCCCAATTGGATTCCATAACCACTCAAATTTTGTCCAATGTATTATAAATGTGTAACATAACATCTAAATTATGTATGACAATAATATGATCAGTAATTAACACCATTCACATGTGTTATTCTAGCTATTTTCTGTCTCTTTGTTGATTCTCTTGCACATTTTTTCAAACACTTCACGTCTGAATATTGTTCTAGATCCTTGATATGATTGAGAAGTAAATTCTAACATTCTCTATATTTAAATCCTTGATATATTTTATGTCAATGGGATGGATAGGGTAGTAGAATTCGGTAGGTGGGATGATGGGTGTTGATTTTGATGAGTCTGAATTGTTTTGAACCACAATGACATCTTCTATGTTTTTAACCAGTAGTAGATTATTTTAGCTAAGTTGAGTCTATATGTGATTCAATCCAACAAGCCCAGTCTTTCAGGACAAGGAAAGACCCGGCGCAATTCCCAGTGAGTACTAAACACCTCTCCCCCAAAACTCCTGAAGGTCGGTTGGTGTAATGGGTGATTTGGACAGTGCTCTACTTCTAAATAGTCCTATCTAAATATGAATCTCTACTATATATTGAACATTAATTGCAAGATAAGGCATGCCACGAAATTCTTGCTAATGCGACTTTATTTTGGTATAAAATTACAAAATCCTTCATCTATTTTGTGTTTTTTTGGAGTTCACGAACACTCGATATGCAAATATTTGAATGTACAAGACTAGAAATTTCATATTCATATGTCAAAAAAGAAGTATTATTGTAATATTTTCTTAGTCTCTTAATCGTTTTGTTCATGCTCTATTTTTCCCTTAAACTGGAGGTTTTTCTGGGGATTTAATTGAACATAGATCGATTGTTGATTATGTGCTCTGGATAGACCATGTGTAAGGAATCGATAACATCATAACTCTAAGTGACCGTAGATAAATAACGATGAAAAAAATTCCCCTTGAGGTTACGATATTCTAATAAATATGTTGTTGTGTACAACAATCAATCAACATCAGTTAATGTATAGGAGGATCAAGTTGAGTGATAATGTGGGTGCAAAGTGTAGATTTGACATCGTTAAATTCACCTTGCAATCATCACGACAAATTGAATAATTCATAATTCGCATGATCTATTAAAAAATAAATTAACCAGAACTCTGATAAGTAAAGTTGACCTTTCGCCCGAATGAAGGCACCAATTCAGAAAAGTAGTATTTTATCCAACATTTATGTAGATGAGTAATGATATTTATTCAAAACAAATATTAGAATACATAAACATATACAACTCTGCATTTCCATTTTCTCAATTACCCCTACCAATACTAATTTTGTAGTGTGCACACACGCATTTACAATTGAATGAATGCATGCATCGGCATCATCCACTTGTATGTGTATAGTTGTTATTCCATATTTAGCATAGATTTTTATCTTCTTTGGGAGTTTTATTTCCAGTTTTAGAGATAGCTTGATTTTCAATCTTCAGTTAGATTAAGCACGTGATATGGGAAAAACTCTAGTTTTAGAGGGTGCACTTCCTTGCACAAAATTAAATCAGGTTTTTCTTTTTTTATTTTGGTGCCCATAGGGATGGGCTAAGCCTATCTTCTCTAGTAAAGAATGTTGAGTGTAGGTGGTTATTATTCAATTTTTTCCAGTATGAGATTGATTTGTGTGCCAATGATTAACATAGTATTTTTGCACTGTAGCAGAGTATGTTTGCACTGTGGCAGTGTATTGTTTTTCAGATTTAATGAAAAATAGGTTGTTGGTTTAAGAGTTTAGTTTTATACTTTCAGGTTGTAGGCAATTGACAAGGTTACTTGTTTCCTGTTTTTTCAGATTTAATGAAAAATGGGTCGTAGGTTTGAGAGTTCATCTTTAAATAATGCCTATTGTGAATGGAAATGAATTGTTGCAATGAATAAATATCCATGGAACCAAAAACATGTTGTAGGTTTGATATTTATGGTTCATCAAGACATCTTTTTTAGATATCCAGATATTCAATTGGTTCATATACAATCTATCCAACCAAAAAAACCATCTTTTATCGAATTTTCATTTAACTTCTTATTCCAAATCCTATTGTTACCAAATATGCCACCTCTTATTCCAGTTTTTTAGAATTTTCTCTTTCTCTGCATTTGCATCTCTTGGATTAATAGATTCACTATCTACTTTATCTGAGTTATCTAGCTCAATATTGAAAACTAGAGGATTTCCTCACGAACAATTTTGAGGAATATTTCTGTAGGTTTCAACAATATGAAGTGTTGGGATCATTACTTCTAACTAGCAGCAAATTTCCTTAAGACAACCAACTTCATCTTTATAAAGAATTTCCTCTTCCTTATTATAGAAAATAAGATATGCAATAACTATATATATATGCATGCATAGAGCTCTGAACTTCTTCTAGAAAAGAGGTGATCATGCAATTCATTAATTCAAATGCACAATAAATAGTACAAATAAATTCATTAGAAAACTAATGAATGTAGTGCCATTGTATATCTTGAAATGAAAAATGGATAATATTCAGTTTTACAGGTTTTCTAATTGATCTTGATCCTCCAAAAGGTTAGCTAGGCCCACATTTTTGCATGGAGTTAGATGATAGTACCTACAATAAATATTGTTAAACAACCAAGAAATGGTTAGTAAACAAAAGATACTTGAAAGAAAAAGGACTCGGGCTGGCATGTACAAGTTACCTTCTATGAAAACCATGTCTATAATCTCTGAAAGATAGCATGGACTACAGTCCCACAAATAATCCTGATAGAAAACACTGCAAAACACATAGAGCAAAGTTCTGAGTAAATTATGAATATGGAAAGAAATCCAACATAGTGATATGCCACTGTGGTAATAAATTACAGTACACCATAACAACTATAAGTCATCCCTTGCAGTACACCATAACAACCATAAACACAACATCACGTTTTTGAAAGACCTAGAATGTGATTTCTAGAAATAAATGCCTCTTACCCATTTTCTCCACTCACATTTGAACATATACAAATAGATAATGCACACACCTTTGTGAGTGAAGCCACCATTAGACCTCTTACTGGTAAACTTCACATTCTCAAAATCTTTTGACCCTTGGCAACTTCTTCCCATTTACAAAATTTTCAGGAATACTCCTTAAAATATTTGACATTGAATGAGTCAATTGCAGGTTTTATGGAGTCAATGTTGTCCTCCATTTCATTTCTCATCATAATCACATATTTCACTAGAGGAGGCCTTATCTTATAAGTTTCCAAACTTCCATTCTCTACAATGCATACACTACTAGATTCATCTTCCTCGTATCTATGTGTAAGGCTCCAAACTTCCATTCTTTCCAATAGATACACTACTAAATCCTTTTTTCTCACATCTCTTTGATAATCGATCAGTTTTCTCAGGAAAATCTCTAATATGTTCTATATCCACTTGTACTTCTAGAATTCCATCACTTTCATATTCTTCTTCTTCCTCCATTGTTTCAAAAAATGTAGGAATCCTCTAACAAGCATTTGAGCGCTACCTCAAACTATTAATATAGAGTTTGTGGGGCCCACCCAAAACTGATATTTAAGACTTACTATGGGGAGGTTCATAATTAGAGTTTGGAATATAACATTCATGCAATTGCACATTGAATTTTATAGCAAAATCAGAGTATGTTGAAATAGGAATGGCATTTTTATATACTTCGTTGGCCCAATTTTATGATCAACAAATTATTCTCTTTAAATTTTTCTCAACTCTTAGATTATAATTTGTCATGTCTCTCCTCCCTTGCACCAATCCCTGCATAAACATTCAATTGAAGCACCCAGACCATTGCATGCACTAAACATGCTTATGTGTCCTACTTACTAACTTACTATACTTATGTAAACATCAAGGTAAATTTTGTGTCCTACAAGTATTTTGGCTTCTAGATTCATGATCTTGTTCTCTAGCTCTAGGTTTTCTTTTGTATTCTTGGGAGATGACTTTTGCACTCCCTTATCACTCATTTTGATGAGTTGTACTTTCCAATCCCATTGAGATATTTTTTATCGTATGTGGACATTATTATATTTTCATTTCATTTCATTTTCTGTAGGCTTGCATTTATATTTTACGACAAAAATGGTTCTGCATGTTATTAGTATTTTGAATTGATAGTTGTGTATGAAATGAATGCAATCTAATAATCTATCAGTGTTAATATATTTTCAGAATAAATGGAAATGTAGAACACCTTCAAATTCACTAATTCTGTAGGGTTTGAATATTTGTCTAGAAATGATTGTGTACTTAGTTTAATATAAATGATGTCAAAAGTATATAATTAAATATTATACAAAAAGTGTGGTTATGTGGATTAGGGTATAAGTCAGTGATTTCTCATTTTATAGACATAGTTTAAGGATACTTTCTTTGATCAATAAAAAATTCCATGAGATTTACTACTTTCTACTTGGTTGGTTTTAGATACAAGGATCTCAATCGTCCTGAATGCTCTCATAAATCTTTGTTGGGTGTAAATTTTGTTTTGACAGGAGAATCATAACTTCTACCTCTTTCAACCCACGAGATGAAGACAATAGAACTTGATGGACAACGTAGTGCTCAAGAGAGATGGTACATTGAAAGTCTCTGTTGTTCGGTGGAAAATGGTGATGGGCACAAAGAATTATCTTTTGTATAGTTTATTCTTATCCCAATCAAGAAATGGAATCATAAACGACTTGGAGACTATTATACATAATTTCATGAAGTTAGTTGAATTGGAAAATGAAAATAAAGCTAATGTCACGTCCCGGTCTTGACCCCATTACATTAGATGTATATGATGTATATATTGTAATGATCATGGTGTGGAACTAAATGCCAAGGCCCCAGCATTGCTTGGTTATGCTATGTTTTGGGATTTAAATCGTCACCGATTGAATATCGGGGCGTGCGGAACATATTAAGTTTCAGCATCATGTAAATATGCATCTATAATTAATTAAAATGAACACAACCAGCTACGGCCGTGGAAACTAAATCGAATGGGGCATGATCTTCCAAGGGTAAGGATGTGGGGAAATTGTCCAACTTTAGCCAATAAGGGAAAATACCCATGTGACTTCTTATTGTTTTTACCCAACCACTTTCATTGAAGAAAGACTGCTGGTGGTTGAGGCAGTCATTGCATGGAAGGGGAAGAGTATGGGCAACCAAAATTCGAATTTGGCAGAGACCCATTTTTGAAAAACATGTTCTGACTTCCTTGGCAAGAAAAATGCCCAAAAACGTATGCCATTCTGCTAGGCATTCACGTTTTCCATTTTTCCTCACGTTTTGGGAGCCGCTGGAGTTTCCTGTGTGTTTTTCCTTCCACGTTTTTGGCTGTGGCTTCATTTTTCCCATGGATGGGAGGTCGTTTTTGTAAGTGCTGGGGATTGGGCTATCTTTCTCACGTTTTTGGAGCTGCTGGTGTATTTTCTATTCACGTTTTTGTGATTTCATGTGTTTTACCATAGCTGTGAAGGGCCACTCACGTTTTTGGATGTCTCATTGACTATTGGTCTCATGCACAAGACTATTTGGGGGTGTTTTTCCCTTCTGTGAGTTATGCTCACTGATAAGCTTCTGGGCTGTGTGTTTCCCCCATGATTGTGAGCTATTTTGTTGTTATGTATGGG